>PVLC010000796.1:60851-176545 GCA_004027655.1 Graphiurus murinus
GAGAGAGAGAGAGAGAGAGAGAGAGAGAGAGAGAGAGAGAGAGAGAGAGAGAGACGCAGAGGGAGGGAGGGAGGGAGACCAAACCCCCGCTTGCTTTACTGCATTGAAAGCTTCAGAATTTCAAGCAGAAAGTAGAAGAAGCCCCACACGGCAACCAGCGTCTTTCCTTGGGCTGCCTGAGCAGAGCTTAGACAATGAAAATCTCCCTCCCCCTCCCCCATCCCCGCTAGTCTACAAGATTTTTGTTTTCGTTCCTTCTCTCCGGTGGAAGATGTGTAAAATCCAATGTATAGAGAAGTATAGGTATCTTGAAACACACACACACACACACACACACACACACATTCACACACACACTCACACACGCTAAGAGGCGGATCACTCAAACGCGCACGGGCTGTAAGTACTATCTTTTTTCCTGCGCTGGCTGGGCTCCGCGTCGCGGGGTGGGCTGGGAGCGCTCGCTTTGTGAATCGGGTCGCCGCTTGTGTTTTGGTGTTTTCATTCACAGGGGTTCCTCGAAGCTGGCACTTCTCGCGTGTGAGCCGAAGCGGTTCGCCCGCTGTGGGCGTGCTGGACCGGGTAGTGCCCGCCTGGGATGCGGTGGCTTGCAGTGGCCGGCGGGATGGGCGTGGGGCGGCGGGGGGCGCGGAGTCGAGGGGTTCGCGCCGAGCGAGCATCCAGCATCTTTGAGAGCCGCCCGCTCGGCTCGGAGCTGCGAGGTCGGCTCCTGGCGCTGGATGGAAATCAGGTCACAGAGCTCCCAGCGCTCCTGAGCTACCGGGGCGCTCGGGAGAGTGGACGGAATTGGAAGGAGGGGTCTCCGGGACGCGGAGGGAATCCGGGCCCTCCCCGACCTGGAATGCAGCACTTGGCAGCCCCAGGCCGGTCCCGAGGTGGCAGGGACTTAGTCTCGCCGGGTTAGCTCCCTTGCTAGCGTCGCGCCTTCCGTGTGTCTTTTATCTACAGCTCAGATAGAGGCTCTTCTTGAGAAGAGGGCTGAGTAGAGGTGAGAGAGAGAGTGTGCTTCTCAGCGTGGCCAGGCGGTAGAAATTGTAGGTACGGGATGGTATTTTTTGGCTTCTTGAAAATGAACAAGAATCCCGCGGGCCCACGCTTTCTTTGTGTGGCGGGCAGCGCCAAGCGCTTTGTGCTTCACAAGGAGAAAATGGCGAGTCCTATTGTGTTTAGGCCCTTTTCTTCCGGTACAAGGATTTCTCAAGTTCTAAATACTTTTTGGAAAGTAGCCTTGTCCTGCCCAGAAAAGTGCGAATCGCTAAGGCTCAGCCCGGTGGCCTGGTGTGGGTACCGACCTCCATTTAAAACTAAGAGCCTGTTATCTTGTTGCTGGGACTCTTGTACCAGAACAAAAATGTATGCAGGCCGGTGCCCTCCAAAGAAGTGAAGCAACTCTCAGGATTTCAGAAAAGAAGGGTCTATTGATGCATGTTTATATATACACACGATCTTGTACTGATAATCTGAAGGGAAAAATAAAATACAAAAAGCAATTATTTAGAGGGAGGAGGGAAATGTTTGTTTTGTTTTGTTTCGCCTCTCACTCCTGGAAGAAACCCCTGAGAGGTTAAATTCTACTTTTCTGGGTCAGTCTTTTTTTTTTTTTTTTTTCTTCCCCAAAGATGAAACGTTATTTTGGATAGAGGAATTATTAAATAGCCATAGCTAGTAGAGCATATGTTCCTTGCTTTGCTAAAAGTATAGGGTGTTAAAGATTCCGTTGAATACTCTGAATTTGTGTACGTGTGTGTGTGTGTGTGTGTGTGTGTGTGTGAGAGAGAGAGAGAGAGAGAGAGAGAGAGAGAGAGAGAGAGAGAGGAAGCTATCTCTATATTGCCAGTAGCTGAATATATACAATGGACTGAGGGAGATGGTTGAAAAGGTTCATGTTTGGTTCTATTTTTCTTCATATGTCATTTCTGTAAAAATTTTCTACACTTACTAAACCATATGTAAAAATGTAAAAATGGACAAACATGCCTATGCAAGAATGTCTGATACTTTTTTTTTTTTTTTTGAAGAGAGAACTAGAAGAAAGGGAGAAAGAGAGGATTGTAGGTTGGCAAATACTAATTCCTTTTTGCTACAATTCTTTGTACCCTTACATGGGGTTGTGATTTTGTCATCTCAAAAATAATGAAATGCAAACTTTCTCCATCTGCTTCCTATACTCTGTTTGGTGGCAAATACAGAAAGAAAAGAAAAAAAATGAAGGAATGGAAACTTGGATGGGAATGAGAATGTAAGGCTTATATTCTTTTCCTTCCTTTGACTTCATCTTAAAATGTTAGGGAGTCAGATTTGTGCATAAGCATTGTGAGTTCCATTTTTCAAAATGCACCACTAGCCATCTCCCTTATGTGGGTCAGACCATGGACAGCGAACTAATATTAAATCACTGAGGCAAAAAGAACTCAAATTTGTGAGAGCAGAATGTAAGTTTACATTCAAAACATGTTGGGAGGCAAAAACAATGTTCATGATTTATAAAAGGAGACTTCTTTACAACATGGTATTTCAAATTTATTCTACTAAGTTTCAAAGAAATAATAATTTGTATATTCAGTATTTACCCTTTCTCTAATAGTACATGTTCTTTGTCCAGTTGAAATAAGATGAAGTCTATCTTTTGTTAATGGCAAATAACAAATTTAAATACATTCATTTTAGATATGTGCTGTTTCTTATAAGGCCAGGAAGCAGAGTAGAGATTGAGAAATTTTGCTCTTTTAGGCTGGCATTAGCTGAATGACACTACAGCAAATTAAATTGATTTTTATCAGTGACTGAATTTCAAAATGCATAGAATTAGAAAAATTAAATGCCACTTTGATAGACAGGGATAATATGAATAGAGATATAATCCAACTACTTTTACTTCTGGGTAAGCATTGTAGTCTATAACTGATGGTGGAACGCTGTAGAAAAGCATTCATTTTTTTCCCCAAGAAAGTCAGATTTTTTTTAAATGTATTGATTCAGTTTTGGGGCACAGGCTTGGTTTTGTGTGGTTCTATGTTAGATATTAACTTATTTTGTTTGATACATTGTTTAAATTGGATTTATTTCTTTTCAGAAGTGAAATTCATTTAAAGTATTTCATTTGTGGGTTAAATAATACATTCAAATTTGCTCATTTAATTTCCAGCTTTGTGTTTCTTTTGGCTTATTTCATAACCTGACTTCATTGTGACCTGTAAGGGCCTGGAAAATTATACAAAAAAATACATAGGGTGGAAGAAGTAAAGTAGTTTAGATGTCAATTTAAATGATATCAACTCAAAGTGATGCTTGGCATTTATAAAGGAATTAATTCTTGATGTTTGTCCATCCTATTTGGCTATAGGATGAAACTGCAGATATTTGAAAATGCAGATATTTGAAAATGCAGTCTTCTAAAAGTAGATGCTGAATATGTTCTGGACACACACATTAAAAAAAAAAAAACAATGCCTTCAAAGTACTTGAAAAGAATATGCAGTGACTTGTTCATCATTACCATGGTGAGGTCCAGGTGGTCAGCTGTGTGGTGGACTGGGACTCTTGTTGGGACATCTAGATAGGTTGCGACAGAGACCTTGTTTATGAAGGGCTTTCATCCAGGATGGCGTTCATGATAAGATTCATCATAAATCTAGACCTTGGCCTGGGGAAAGGATGGCTGCGGGGTTGAGGGTAGAGGATGCAGAGAAACCCTGCTTCTGCTGCTGGCTCAGGTAATTAAGAGGAGGCCGCTCATCTGGAGCGTGGGCTTATTTTGCTGTTTCTTGGCCAACCAAGAGTGAACGAATAAGAGCCCAAGAGCTTTGATGGGGTTCCAGATGAGGTGTGGAGAGGGCGGTGGGCTGTCTTCATTTTAGGAGACGACCGAGGATGGTGACTTTGGCTGGCTTTCAGGAAGCTTGAGCAGTGACAGGAGGGCTGCAAGGGACGCTTGAGAAGCTGGGGTGGGGGGGCGATGTTTTAGGGGTCGTCTTTGGTCCAGTGTGTTGGCGCCAAGGGGTGTGTAGGCGCGGGCGAGTCGCTCGCCCTTTGCTGTGCCCGGGCGCAGCTCTTGGGGGCTGCGCGCCTACTGCGGCTTTTTGGTTTCAAGGACACAGCGAGCTGCTCAGGACTTCGGGAGCCAACATCTGTCTGACTGGTGACGTCAGCAGCCCGTGTAATCCTCTTGTGCTGAAGGCAGATGCCTTATTTGTTTGGCTGGAGCGAGCCATTAATCCCTAATTCTGGATCAGCAAGCGAGGGGGAAAGACCGGACCGCTCCGACCCACCCCCTCCCATCCCCCGCCTCCCACCCTAAAGCACCTTATACCACGGAAGCCTCTCAGCCTCCTCTTTCCTCCGCGAACCCGCGGAGCGGTGATGGAGAACGCCGTGGTCCTCTGCAGGTTTGAGCAGGGCTAGCGGGTCTTTCTCCTGCGGATTTCTAGGGCTCTGTGTATGCGCGAGTCTTTCTCCCCTGGATCGTTTCGATTTTCATACTGGGACTCGCCGGACTCGCAGTCTGCAGGGTCCTAAACCAAGGAGGGGTGGAGATTGAAGACTGCAGGTCCGGCTTGTGGTCGGAGGGAGGGGGGCGCGACTGGGGAAGAGGGGCGCGGGGTGCGCTAACAGTTGGGGCGGCACCGGAGGACCATCTGAGGACGCATTTTCACGGCTCCTGCTCCGGAAATCACTTCTCGGGACGCAGCGGTACCCGTGGAGCGCAGACCCCTCCTGGAGGAGAGGTTCTTCATCCTGGATCTGCGGTCCCAGCCACCTTGCGGTCCCTCGGCCTGCGCTCCGGGAACTCGGAGCACCGAGGGGTCCTCTCCGCACCTGGCCGGAGTCTGCGGACGGAGGTCGCCTGCAGACTCTTGGGGTACTGTCCTCCGGCCACGTCTGCCTGGCGTGCTCCCTCCCGCCTTGTGTCCCTTCTCTCCTGCCTCTTCCTCCTCCCTCCTAGCCTTCCTCTCTAATTCTAGGATTTGATTCTGTTTTTCAGGGGCGCGTTCTGGGATCTCTTCGTAAGACCTGCTCGCGGCTCTCGCCCTTCCTGGGACGCAGCGGGAGTGGGTCCTTCTCTCGGGCCCACCGCGCCGTAGGGTACGCCGTGAAAAGAGCCGCCAAGCCCGCCGCCTGGAGCCCGCTGCGCAGGGGGCTCCGCTCGTAGAGGTCAACTCCCCTCACCCTTCGCTGTCCTGCTCGCGCTCCCTCCGCCCGGCCCGGGCTTTTGCAGCCTCCTGAATTGCCGCAGTCTGAGGAGGCGAGTCCGCTGAGCTGCCCTGAACCGAACCCCCACCCCCCAAGCCGGCCCTGACCCGAAGTCCGCCTTAGAGAACAGCCTTTTCTCTCTGCAGCAAAACCGTAGCCAGACCAGATGGGCCGCCCAGCTCTCCCGGGACTAGGCAGGTGCGGTTGAGTTAATTTTTCCGCATTACAAAGAAGGATGACCCAGCCCGCCCTTGGATTCTAATCTTTCCCCCCAAGTTTCCCAACCCAAACCGTGGTACTGTCACCAGAAGACACAGAATTAGGTTTATCTGCGTGTTTGTCTCCCACGCACACACGCATACTTGGTCCCCCCCCCCCCTTTTATAGGCTAGATTTCTTCCCTGACAGGAGGAAGTGATGGACCACGGTTTGTGCAGCGGAACAAACCATGGCTGGGCCTTACAAACCTGCCATTCCTTACAAGGAAGGATTCAGGGCGAACAGATTCGGTTAATTGCCTTCAGTAAAATAACACGATTACGAAATTAGATCAGTACCCGAGAGGTAATTAACTTCGATCCATGCCATCACTTGAAAACTAGATTTGTAGGCGGATGTATGTTTTTAGGCGCGCGCTGTAAATGGAATGCAGATATATGCATATGTATATGCAGATACAGACACCACACCGTCTACACTTCCACCGAGCAGCCTAATTAACAGCGGCTCTGGCAGATGTGGCAGGAGGCGAGCTGAGACAGGAGATGGGCTTGTGAGTTACGACTCTGGGGGTAGGGACTCAGTGCTCCGGGGAGGGGGTAGGGCAGGGAGAGGAGCCTGGTAGTCACAGTAGGTCAGTTACTTTCCGGATCAAGATCGGAGACTCTGCCCTCCGTGTTCACAGCGGACCTTGATTTAATGTCATACAATTAAGGCACGCGGTGAATGCCAAGAGCGGAGCCTACAGCTGCACTTGGACACCAGAGCAACTCAGAGTCAGAAATGGGGAAAAGCAAGGCAGGGGCATTGGGAAGGTGGTGGAATGAACCCACCCCTGGCCACCTAAACATCCCCTCCCTGCGTTGATTCCAGAACCAATCTAGTGTCCGAAGCAAAAAAAAAAAAAGTCACACCTTTCAGTTAGAGTGGAAATCCGAAAGCAAATCCTTAAGTTCGATTTGGGGGTTTCATTGACAGCTGTCAGGAGAGCAGTAATTCCGGTTTGTGCAAATATTCTAGGGAGTTGAAGCAGTTAGAAAGCATTGGTTATTTTAAAACAGAAGTGTGATTGCCTGCCATTCTGGGCCAAACTGGGGAACAAAATAGGAGACAGAGGAGTGTGGCATTCAATGGTGCCCTTACAGCACTGAGGAGAAACCTCAAAAGGTTTCTACCATTTGAGGTTAGATCGTACACCCTCCCGCCCCCCCCCACCCACCTCATCCGCCCTGCCCTTGACTTCTCCTTTCTCTATCCAGTCTCCAGGCGGACTACCCTGGTTTTAAAACGCCAAGGTAATTTCCTACTTTGAAAACAGCCACAACGGCCAAATCAGTCAACCGAGTAGAATAAGGGGGAAAAGTCAGGTCAGAAACTTTAGAAAGACTCGCTAAATTAATTTATTTGGAAGGTAATGAGGTGGTCTGCGCTAAGGTAGTAGTTTTACACCGCTGAGAAGGAGAGCTTTGATAGACGTCTTTGTTCTGCCTTGGCCTGCGGGGGCTGGGAACAAAGGAAAGGGGCCTAAAGGATGCACCAAAGTAGCCGCGCCCTCCGCGCCTGGCGCTGTCCGCGGTGCTGACCGGGCCCTCTTCTCCAGCTGTCTTTAAACCAGAAAAGCAATAGTTCTGTATCATCTCCACCCCAAAGACTAACCAGACATTAGATAATTTACAAAATAAAAATTTTAAAGAGAGCAAGTCTACATACAGCGAAATAATCTTTTTACCGAAATAGTCTACTCTAGCTGTTACCACACTGGGCTGGTACTTTGGGTCTTCTCATAGGTATGCACACCTACAGATAGTATATGTATAATATTGGGAAACAGTGTCCATTGATTTAGGCTAAAATCTGATCTAAGCAGTGAGCAAGGCCTGTAAGAAAGAGATTGAACAGAATGAAGGCTTCATTGTTTTTCTTTAAAAAATCATTTCCCTTGAAACACAGTGCTGACGTGGTCACCAAAAGGACTGGCGGTAGACTCAAGTGTGGGTCTCAAAACTTAGCAGGAAGGGATGAGAAGGGGACTGACTAGTTAAGACCTGGCAGGAGCCTCTGCAGCTTGCAACCAAAGTCCTCACTGCAGGGCTCTGAATAGCCTTTGTAGGATGGTCCAGAGGCTGAGCTCAGTGGAGCGTTCAGGTGCTCTGGAGCCTGTTCCAGAGCCGGGAGGCACTGCAGAGCCAGTAGTCCTAAAACCTGCACTGCGGAAAAACAGACCGCAGTGGCATCTTCCTTCTACCCCTTGCTGGTGGAAAGAGCATGATGATTTAGTAAATCCCACGCAATGAAGATTCCCTCTAGGAGTCAAGGGTTGGATGGGTCCGTATTGATATATTCAATAAATCCTTACATTTTTCAGCATATTTCATCATCCTAACTCAGATGTTTAGAGTGTTAAAGATAAGCAATAAAAAATTAATTGCCGTAACCAATGAATCAAAATGGCAAGGTAAGGAGAGAAATGAGAACTTGACCAATTTGTAGTCAACCTGAGCTCAAGAAAGAAATTATTACCTGTTTGTTTGGATTTATTTATAAATTCACAAGCATATACCCTGTAAACAATTAATAACAGATAAAAACAATCCAGATGGGACAATAGAGACAACACTGATTTTGATCTAGATATAGAAATGGGCTGTACATTGGCAATGGCCAATTCATTCCTTCACACCTGAGTGATGGGCATATATAAAATGATTCAGGAAACACAAATGGCCAGGCATAATATCTTCAGTGGCCTATCCCTTGCCCCATCCCTCAGGGCAAATTTTATTTGTCCTCTGATTTTAGAACTCCGTGAGTTAGGTCTTTTGTTTCCATTCATTATGGTTTACATTTATTTTATATAATTTAGGAAGGAGTCAGTAAAGCACACTGGAGAAATGAGATGATAATAAGAAGAAGAAAAGTTGGGGAATATTCCTTTTGTGTCAATTAAAAGCAGTTGTTGAAAACCAAAATGGGCTTTAAACAGCACACCTTGTCACAGAGGCCTCCTTTCCTTCCGGTATTTGACAATTGCTTTGCTGCCTCCATCCAGATCCCCACATCTATTTTACAAAGCAATCACAATCTAAGGCTGCAAAAATATCCTGCTTGCATTGTTATAGTTCATGTTACATAACAAGGACACAGCTAATCCACCTCACCCTAATCCTACCTGTTTAGGATTGTCCTAACCACTAGCTTCAGAAAGCCTAATCTGTTTAAAAATTACTTTCTAAATAGAAATGAAATGCGTGATATGAGAGAAAGAGCTTTACTATGTAAATAAGGAATGCACACACAATTTAGTAATTTGGCTGCCAAGACTAAATCCAGAGTGGTTACTGATCCATGGTTTCTAGATTTTTAAGTCTATTTTCAATTTCTTTTAAAAAATAATCATCCAGTTTAATGTCCATTACCAATGTTCCGGCTATGAAATTCTGTGCTCAAATTCTATGCTCAGCAGTTTTCCAATAAAACAACCCAGGCTTTGCAATTAGAGAACTTCGGTGTGGTGTGCCATGGGAGTCCTTTGACAATCGCGACTTTCATCTAGTGGTCTGAAATTAAAGCTTCTCGGAATAATTTAGGAACAGCTTGACCCGTTGAGATCCCGAACAACAACCCTCCAGGGAAATCGCAAGTTTCCTTCCTGGGAACAAGAAGCTAAGCGCAGTGCACTGGGAGGTATCTAGTGTCAACAATATCAGAGCGCCCTCTCCTGCTCCAAAAAGGCAGCACACCAGTTACAAAAGCCAGATGGCACCCAGTCTAAATAAGTGGAGGGAACATTAAACTCTTAGGACTATTTAATCTGTGAAATTTAAAGGCTTTCATCATATTCTCCTTCTGAAAGGACAGCCTGATTTTTATTTTGAGCACTCCTTGGACGGCTACCTTCTATTCTGTAGTGTAGTTAAAAGCCAGTGTTTTGAAGTTTTCTGTGTTATTTCTGCAATTAAATTTCTGTACTTTCTCAAATTTTATATGGAAATATGAAATTGCAAATAGCAATTCTAGGTGAAAACGCTTAAACGCTTTGTGCTAGACAGCTGAGTGGAGAAGACATTTCCTGGTTTCTCCAGATAACTAAGATCTAATAAAGGAAAAAGTTAAAGATACTAAGCACAGTTTGCTCAATTATTTTTATTATATATATAATATATATTCAATATATATAATATATATATTGAATTTGGAGGGGAGGAGATATGAACCTATTTATTTATTTTATTTATTCATTTATTTATTTATTTTTTGCGGTACTAGGGATGGAACCTGGGGACATTCTACCTCCGAGCTACAGCCCCAGCTTTATTTTTTATTCTTCATTTTGAAACAGGGTCTCACTAAGTTACAGAGGGCCTCACTAAGCAGCTGAGGCTGACCGTGAACCTGGATCCTCCAATCTCAGCCTCCCAAATGCTGGGATTACAAGCATGTGTCACCAGGCCTGGCTTGCTCAATTATTTTTGAAAGATAAATTTTTAGGTAGGCCTGGTATCACACACCTGTAATCCCAGTACTTAGAAGGCTGATACAGGAGGATCACAAGTTCAAGGCCAGTCTTAGCAACTTAGTGAGGGTCTGTGCAACTTAGAAATACCCTGTTTCAAAAAAAAAAAAACAGGACTGGGGGTGTAGCTCAGAAGTAGAATGACGCTGCGTTCAATTTCCAGTACCACACACACACATTAAGGAGAGAGAGAGAGAGAGAGAGAGAGAGAGAGAGAGAGAGAGAGAGAGAAAGGCAGCACTTTTAAAAACTAAGGCCTGATGAACAGAATTGTTTTGATGTTTTGTTTTGATATTTAACCCAGCTCTTGTACAGACTTTAAATTTGTGAATAAGAAAGTGTTTCTGAGGAAGAGCTTGAAAACTTTGCTTCATACTAATATACACACAATTTCTGACCTTGAAACCTTCCAAATGAGTTTGCAAAGACTTCTCCAGAAAAGAACTCATTCTGAGTAGAAATAATCAGATGTACCTTGGTAGCAGCATATGTAAACCCATAAGAAGTGTTATTTGCATTTAAAATGAGTTTTTTCAGTATGGAGTAATCCATTCTCAAATGGAATGGAGACTTTTTAAAAGGTTAAAACCATTTTTAGTTTTTAAGTAGTATAGGGTATACGTTGATAAAAATTATAGATAGCTGTATTAACTCAACATCATAAATTTGAAAATTACAGCCTATTTCAAAGCACACACCTATCCCATGAAGACCATTATTGACTACATAGTGCTAATGTAATAAAGTGCTTATATTAATCATGTGGTTGTTTAAGAAACTTGTGAAATAAAGTTGTGCTTATTTTATGATGTCAGAATGAAATAGCTATCTAATATCATTTATTTTAATTCTAGATCATATATGAAAACACTTATAAGAACATTAAGCTTCAAAGTTGCTGAGAATATTTAAAATATTTAAATCGTACAATTTTATCATTTGCTGAAATAGGAAAAAGTAAGTCTTGGTTAAATGTTAAATCAACTTAAGTATTTGATAAGTATGTCAGATTCCATAGAACTATAGATATGTTTGTCCTCTGAAAACTACTTCAAGGAGTGCATTTACAAATTCATGACAAAATAAAGGAGAAAACAAAATCATTAAAGCTTTTTATGTTTTTATTCTGAAACTCTTTTAAAAAACAAATATTTTATTTTATTTTGTCTAAGTTTCTTCCCGAATAAACTCATGGATTACACAAGGAAGAATAAACCAAATGACATAATTTTGCTGTATTCTTAATAGTTATTGAAGTTTGAAAACAACTTTTAAGTAAATACAATGTGTGATATACAAACTTTTTTCTATTTTAAAAACCATTTACTATATTATTTTTTAAAAATAGAGGAAGAAAAACTAAAGGAAAACAACAAGATGCCTAATAGATGTTGCTCAAAAAGAAAACACAACCCAATATTTGCCATTCAAATTTGTATATAAAGATTTTTAAATTTCTTCTTATTTTATATTTATACAAGGGTAACATATTGTAACTTAAACACTCCTCATTTATTCTGGCTATTTAAAACTCATGTAAACACACACATTTCTATAAAAGTAATATTCATCTAAACAGTATGTTTGCAGGAAGTAAAAAATACAATAGAGGTAACTTAACTAATTACTGATGCTTTTATTTAAGGATTAACCACATAATAATTGTGAACTCTCTTACATGAAATTTAGTATAGAACTTAATGCTTGTGGAACACACACCCAAAAAAAAGCCCCAAACCTGGGCTTCAGATTACAAAAAACAGGCACATTCAGTGTCTTTCTATCCAGTATTCAGACTCTGATGTCATCCCAATTTTTCCCTGCTGCGGTTAAGTAACTAGTATAATATGGAATGTAAATGAGAAAAAAAAATAATGCTTTAGGAAGGAATAAAATGGAGACAACAAGGGATCAGAATCGATTGTCTTTCAAATAGATGGTCAGTGGTTCCAAACTGAAGGGAAAATACTTATACTTGAAAAACAATTAAAAGAAGATTAAAAGCCTAGATGTTATAAGCTAATGGCAAAACAGGTTGAAATGAGAATAATGAAGTCTTTGAGATTTATGTAGAAATAACTTAGAAGATACTTGATTTCAGTTTTGTTTTTAATATTCCAGCAGAAGATACTGCAAGAAAATCTTAGGAATTACTAGATTATCACAAGAAGAGTGTTCCTTCATTGGGATGTGTTGAAAATCTGATCTCATTGAGTTAAAGAAAAAGGTATTAGAAACCAAATTAGCAAAATATTGATTTATCATTCAACTCTTACTCTGTGGATTTGAAAGGTAGAATTATGCTTTTTTCTTCTTTCCTAGTTGTTGGTCAAGCTCTTTTTAATTTTGAAAAAGAGGCTATTTTTTATTTTTTATTTTTATTTATTTATTTGTTTTTTTGTGGCACTTGAGATGGAACCCAGGGGCATTCTACCTCTGAGCCACACCTCCAGCCCTACTTTATTCTTTTATTTTGAAACAGGGTCTCACTGAGTTATAGATGGCCTCACCAACTTGCTGAGGCTTACTTCAAACCTGCTATCCTTCTGTCTCAGCCTCCCAAGTACTGGATTACAAGCGTGCACCACCATGCCCGGCAAGAAGCTATTTTTAAATGTAATTTTATATATGGCAAAAATAATGCAATCAATATACTGTAGTATATGTCAAGTGACTTATTGTTCTTCTGAGAATTTGTTTAAACATAAAACACAGTGACATATAAAAAAGAAACTTAGTTTAGCGAATTGTTCCATACCGATTTCAATGTTCCAAGTAGGAGTCACAATAAATTTAGGGAGACAGGCTATTTAATTTGAACTCAATTTCAAGGTTTCTCAGTGAGTCACAAAACTCAATCTTAGTGTGAGAAGTGAGCCTCCCAAGCTAAAGTCATACACACTGAAGACCCTGGGCAAGGTCAATTCCAAGGTTATGAAGCCTGGGCTGCTATGAAAACATCAGTAGAGAGAGGCATTCTCTTGCCCAGAGTGATGTGGTGTCAATTATCCAGATCAGAGGAACTTCTCTCTTCCCTAGATATCCTCAGTCTCACTTTATTCTGTCAGTTCTCAGAACTAAACTATAGTCGCTGTGCTTCAATTGTCCTGATAATACCAGATAAATAGAGCTTGGCTGCAAGAACACCAAGAATACATTCTTCAAAATCTGATTTTTCACAGGTGAATATATTTTGAACAAAGAGAGTTGATTCTACAAAAGAGTTATTGGAAAGCACCGGTATTTATAAATGTCTGCTAACCATCAGGAAGCTTGTTAATTGAATAGGAGAAGAAGGGTTGTGGTGAGTGTATATATAAATATGTATGTATGCAAAAAAAAATCTGTATTGGGGGTGATGGTTAACATTTAAAATATGGTTGTAAAAAATAAAATCAATTTTAGCTTGGCTTGGGCTCTTCTTTTCTGTGGTTATCTTATTATCAGATAATCTACTTGATGAAATTGCAGAGTACAAGCGGATTATTAATAAAGAATCATTTAAAATTACTGGAAAAATGACAGACTCTTCTTTATATTCCAGCTGTTGTTATTGCAATAACTTTCTGCAGTAATTAACATTTTCTAAATCTACCAATACCCTTTCAGTGAATAAAATTTTCTTGCATTATCCTCCCATCTCCCTCTCTGCTTACTCTTATATTAATTGATAATGTTACCCAGTATGCTAAGTGATTAGACTAATAACATTGACCATACTAATCAGTCCTACATACAAAGCCCAAATTTATGCCACAGAATCATATATATGAAAGAATTTGAATTGATGTTTTTACTATAAACTCTCCTTCTTGTCATGGGAACACCTAAGCTCTCTAAGATTTTCAAAGATAAAGATTTCTTTTTTCCTTTTTTGCTGTTTGAGTGCTAGCTAGGTGGCAGGCCCTGTTCAATGTGTTGAATATTTAATGATGAATGAAATAGATGTGATTTCTATTATAATGAACCTTATAGTCTTCCCCAGTGTTAGTTTTTTGCTCCCCTGAACTAACGTGATTTTTCTAGGTTAGGTTCTTTTATTTATTTATGTATTTATTGCGGTACTGGGGATTGAACTCAGGGGCATTCTACCTCCGAGCTACACCCCCAGTCCTATTTTTCATTCTTTATTTTGAAACAGGTTCACACTAACGTTGCGGAGTGCCTCACTAGGTAACTGAGGCTGGCCACAAACCCGGATCCTCCGGTCTCAGCCTCCCAGATGCTGGGATTACAAGCGTGCACCACCACGCCCAGCTCCCTTTTATTTTTAAACGTTTCCATACCAACAGTTTTTTTCGTTACAAGAATAGATCGGCATTTTGCTTCTCTAGGGTAAACAAGACCAATCCATTTATGTTTTCTGGTAAAGCCCACTTTCCTCAAACTTTAGTTCCAATGAAGGCTTTTTCTACCCCCTTTCAAATCTGAACATCAGTTGATCACCATACAAACCAACCTAACGTTGACTATAAAGGATTAACTTCCTTCTCAATGGTGGTTTCACAGTCATGCTTGACTTTTGTGTTTATTGATTCTAAACAGTTTCATTTTGTCAGAGAGTTCAACTTCCATGTAAGTGTGTGACGTAATTGTCCATCTGAAGTCTGTAATGTAGTTCTTATCCTTCATTCCTTCATGTTTATGATAAGCTGTAGTTTTGTTCCTTTTCATTTTTCCTTTTGTTGTTGTTTTTCTTTAATGATCTACTTCAACCATTGTCAAAATTCTTTTCAATTTATACCCTATTTTCTCTAGGGCCCATAACTAACAGACCAAACAAATTGTCAATTGCTTTTACCGAATTGGTTAGCAGTGCATAGCAAATCTAATTTAGTTAGTAAGCTGGTCATAATAACTAGGCCAACTTTTTCATGACTTCATTACTTCAAATGTTTAAAATAAACACAAAATCAACAAATTACTCAAGTCTGTTCCAAAATACTTCCACAGGTGTAATTTTTAAGCTCTTCTTTGAATCACATCATTAACTGTGAGTTTTTAGATTTGTGGCTTCAGGAAAAATGACCATATCTCCTTAGTTTATTGTTCAACTGTCTCTTGACCAAATTTTTGAAAATGGCCAAAGGTCTCCATCAGATTTTCCAAGGCAAGAACAGGTTCCATCTGTACCAAAGGGGTCAAATATCTTTCCTATAAGTTCTGATTACTTTAACTCAACAAATGCCACGAAGACAGAGACTTCTTCAGCTTTGGAAAAAACACACTTGGTATAATATGGTGCAACGGTGCACTAAGTAAGTAGTTAGTGACATAGCATCTGGGGACCTGTAATTTAGACTAAACTCTTACTTTAACTAGTTGAATAGTTTGTATTATTTTCTTTATTTCACTGGGTTTTATTTCTATATGACATAATAAGTAACTCTCCATA
Organism: Graphiurus murinus; assembly: GCA_004027655.1. Classification (NCBI taxonomy): domain Eukaryota; kingdom Metazoa; phylum Chordata; class Mammalia; order Rodentia; family Gliridae; genus Graphiurus; species Graphiurus murinus. The sequence goes on from PVLC010000796.1 coordinate 76,190, forward strand.
ATATATGATAAAAATTGCCTGGGAAACCAGTTTATAAATTTGGGTTTTCAGGTCCCATTCTTGGAAATCAGGCCTGGAAGTAATTTAAATAAACACCATAGCTGGTTCTGATGCTCTGGTTTGCATACTGAGAAACCACAGAACAACTTTCCAATTTCCAAGCATCATTCTTTTTTTTTTTTTTTTTTTTTTTTTTTTTGCGGTACTGGGGATTAAACCCAGGGGCATTCTATCTCCGAGCTCCACCCCCAGCCCTATTTTTATTCTTTATTTTGAAACAGAGTCTCACTAAGTTGCAGAAGGCCTCACTAAGTAGCTGAGGCCGGCTGCAAACCCGGATCCTCTGGTTTCAGTCTCTCAATACTGAGATTACAAGCGTGCACCACCACTCCCAGCTCCAAGCATCATTCTAACTCTAAATTTTTTGACTATAAACTAAAAGAAAATAATTCTAACATCATGACTCTTATCACTAGATAAGCAGGGGCAGGATGAGTTGATATTTGAGCATGTCTTAGTAATGACATGGAGAATACATGGAGTCTGATTTCTCCAAGAAGCAAGTAATACGTTTGGGTTAAATGTAATTTACTAGGGAAAATGCCTGTGTGAAAGAAAATAGAAGAGATGCAAGCAAGATGGGCAGGCTGAACTGTCAGACAGCAATGTGGGTCTGATCTCTAAAGAGAGAGTCAGGAAAGGTAGGGTACAAGGATCTTGAACTAAAATGTACAATCCAAAGAAGGTCTGGAATGTCATCAGAAAGTACTTGACCCAAAGCTGGTTGTGAGAGGAGTTCCAGATCTTTCAAGAATGTTCCTACCAGTTAGTTATCTCTCCCAGCTAGTCATGGTGTAAGGGTAGCCCCTGAGAAGCATGGCCTCTGAGCAAATGTAATGACAGGATTTAGAGCACAGGATTTAGTGCTTGCTTATCTATATCCCCTATATTGGAGATCTATGAGCTATATCCTCATGGACGCTGCAGGAAGGCAAAGCATTTTTAATGTCAGAATCAGTTGCTAGAAAATTTAAGAGGGATTTCTCAGCTGGGTGTGGCATCACACTCCTGTAATCCCAGTACTTGGGAAGCTGAAACAGGAGGAACAAAGGTTGGAGACTAGCCTCAGCAATTTAGCAAGGCTCTTAGCAAACTAGTAAGATCCTGTTTCAAAAATAAAAGAGGCTGGGAGTGTAGCTAAAAGGTAGAATGACCTATCATCAATATAGAATAATTATCTTACTCTCAAAATGTACTAGTTATGGTGTGCTGGGTTATGCTATAATAATAAACAACCTTTAGGTCCCATTGGTTTTAAATGACAGATGTAGCATCCTTCTACATGCCCCTTTTAGATTGGAAGGGGAACCCTGGTGTTTCTAGAAGTCCAGCACAGTGAGTGAGGGTTTACTGTCTAAGATGCCACAATTTCAAATATTGGATGTGCAGAAATATGTTAGGAAATGAGAAGGCAGATGTTTTGACCCAGAAGATGAATATCACTTACAGACACATTTTATTAGCTAGAATTAGTTACAGGGCCTGGAAAAAAATGAAATCTTCATATATCTGGAAGTCTACAGTAATAGGTACCAGTGAACAGTGATGTTTACCAAAATAAGACTTCTTAAAAAACACTAACACTTGCATTATATAAAAGCTAACTGCATCATATCTAAGGATTCTGGAATTCAGAAATTTAACATAACTAAAATATAACTTGACTTCACATGCCTTTTGCATTTTGGGAAGGTAGTGGAGTGTGGCAGACAGGTGTTAAGCAAAGAGTTATGAAATCTCTTAAAATAAAACAGACTATTTTTCTGAATTTCTGGGTGATTTTGAAATTTAACTGACCTTTCCAGGACTCTGTTTTATCATTTGAAAATTGAAAGAATGGAATTAGATATCCAAGTTGTGTTCCAGGAGTCAGTTAATTCTAATAACGATCACATTAATAGCAATAGAAATACAATAGCGTGTAGTTTATTTATAGCTAACTGCTGAGGAAAGCTCTTCATTTTCACTTCGCATGGAGGGAATTGTGAATATTTCATTGAGAATGGATTATCGGGGTAACCGGTTTCTCTCAAGGTATTTGTGGGTATTTTGTAAATAAAGCTTTCTCTGGGATGTTTAGAGAATGTGTCCAGGACACACATGCTGCAAACTCATCTTTGGGATGGAGAACACTGAGACAGGAAAGTTCTTCCCGGCTCCTCACCGAGTTCCGACAGGATCAAACCCACAACATGCCCAGCTCACAAATGCACCCCCAGATCCTCCCAGCTTCACTCCCATTCCTAGAATCACACCCAAGATAAACAACCTGCCTACAAAAGCCTTTGCCTTAGAGTTTCCTGGAGGGATCTTAGGCTAAGACAGTAGAATAACCTCTTTCAAAGAGAATCTGGGGTCAAAGACAGTAAGGGACTGCAATGCTTTTAGGTTTAACCCTGGTCCAGCTTATGACTCCCCTGTCAAGTTAGTTTCTCCTGCTCAAATGTTAGAAAGGACTTTCCTAGGAATATCTGCACTTTCTTTAGCTACCATATAGGTTGAAGTCAGAATCTGGTTTTCTGCAAATGTGGAACATCTCCTAGAGTCAGGGAACCTCCAGTTAAGGTTTCCAAGAACTCTAAAGCTCTGATTCAGTGAATGTGATGGAAGGAGTAGAAAAAACTCAGAAAGGGATTATTCAGATTCTTACAATTCCACCGTGCAACTCTGCACTCTTCATTTGTTAATTTGATACCTATGAATGTCCATCAGTGAGGAAAAGAAGACACTTCTGAAAAACAGATATCTCTATAATTAGAACTAGAGATTAATTAGTGAGGAGATAAATAAATAATGCCCCTCAAGTACAACATACGCCTCATGGTCCTTTCGAATCCAGGAGGGCCACTGTCAAGCCCAGAAGCTATCACCTTCTTTCCTGTTCTCTGATCAAACCCCGTGACCCACTGTTGCTAGGGCACTGCTAGGCCAGTATTTCAGGAACCAACTACACTGAGACCATCCAAGATACACTGAGGAATAGTAAGAAAAACAGCAGTACATTTAGATGGGGCACAAAGAGGCACATCACCCGCAGAAGGCTGAGAAAGGGCAAGAAATCTGACACTGCCTCCAAGTGCATTAGCTTCCATTTAGAATGATGTGCATGAAATTTAATAAATGATTTTTTATCTATGTGGGGAGGAAGCATTCTTTAACAATGCATTTATTTAATGTAGTGGGAATATGTTCTTAATAAGTCAGGCTATCAGCAGCAGATTTAAGATTAATTGGATTTTGGAATGGTATATGTATCCTTTAGCATTTGATTTATAATTAGTTATAAAACATGGTATAAATGCTATATAATTTAATGCATAATAAAATATCTGTACATAGCAGTCGTTCACAATCTGCTTTTAGGTTCAGAAGAAGGTTGTAGGAACCTTTGTTATCAGATGGCTAACATACAACAATCTCTTATTGAGAAAGCTTTATTTCATTTAAAAATTTCAGCAATTTCTTAGTGTAGTTAACATGACTTGCATTGTCTGAACTGGGAAGAAGCTATGCTTCGGAATGAAACTGAAGCTGGTTAAGGATTACTGTATGTTCACAGCATGCTCTCACACACAGTAGCAGTAAAACAACCCATACCCAAAGGATATTTTATTATTTTAATAATATTTCCTTCTATTCATTTTCCTACTTCCATTAAAAGACAAGAATGCTGGAAAATGTGATTCAAATCCATTTATGTGTTTAACCCAATGATATATGGTAATTAATTCAATAACTGGGAAACCAGCTTCTGTGAGACTGATAAATGTTTATTCCTACACGTTTCTGCCTGACAATTCACATCGGTGCTCATATGACACTTTATCTTTGTGTAGTCCCAGGGTGTAAACAATGTGGGTATGGGCATGGCATTAGCACTCAGATGGAAACAATTCCTACTAATCAGTAAAAATATGTTTCACAAATCAGGTAATAATGATATAATAATCCGTAAGCAGTATCCTCTAAGAAGTACATTTTAAACACTCTATAAAGTAGTAAAAATCCAGAATTTTTAACCCTGCTGTTTTTGACATTCAGTCCTCAGCAGTTTGTCCGTCAGACAGAGACTCAGGATGCTAGCCATTCTGTCACCGCCGGGGTTGCCTTCAGTGCTGAATCAATACAGTTTGCTTAAGTCTCTTCTCATTAAACTTCAATTGTCTGTCACTTAATAGTTTTCAGCACATTTTCACACGTGGGACTTATGAGCCTTAAGATTGTGCTGTGAAGAAGTATCATCCTTCCATACTGCAGGGTACACTGAAATGGTGGCTCTGAAAAGTGGCAAGAAGCTTACGGGCCAGGCCAGTGGCAAATTGAGCTGGAGCTCACCTCCTCCGATGCTCTTTCTCCTCTGTGCACCATGCTAACTTGGTTTCTCACTGGTACATATGCGGGCTACAATTTAACCTCACTTGCCAAGAAACAACGGAGCCCCATGCTTCTAGCTGTCCTTGTACACTGGCTTTGTTCTTTCTGCCCAGAGGTCTCATCTTTGTTTTCACCTTTAGTTCTGATCAGGTGACAAGTGTTATGCTTGGTATGAAAAGTTATCTCCATAAAAACTTCTCAAAAATATAACTGAGTCTCCCTGGAGTACAATTATCTTGTAGAAGCTTCTCTGCATATTTCTCCCAAAGGAATATTAATGAGCAACATAAGAATGCCTTTCTGCCATAGGCACAGATTTCCTTTGCTCTTTTAAAGATCAATTTGTGGTTATAGGAAATTGAAATGGAGTGAAAGGGAGATTCAGAAGTATTTAGGAAGTGAGTACTTAGATTATTCATTTCACTTCATTGTGGAGTCATCAGGCGGTTGCAAAAGAACCATGCTTGTAATCCTAGTACTTGGGAGACTGAGACAAAAGGATCACAGGTTTGAAGTCAGCCTCACCAACCTGAAGAGGCCCTTAGCAACTTAGCAAGACCCTATTTCAAAATTAAAAAATAATAATAGGGGTGGGGGTATAGCTCAGAGGTATAATGCTTCTGAGTTCAATACCCAGTGTCACACACACACACACACACACACACACACACACACACACACACACCGTCTCAACTACCATCTTCCCACGGCCACATTCTTTGGTGTATGATTGATAATCTAGTGATCAGCCTCACTCAAAAGAAGCTCCCAGCTTGACTCCTGACTTACCAGCCATTCCTCAGAGTAGTACTTTTTCCAGACATAGCAAATAAAAATTGCATATACTAGATGCATTATCACAAAGTCACATTGAGAGAATAACAGTGGGTACTAAATGTGTCTGGGATTGGTACATTTTTCAACATGAATTATAACACATGGCTATCCTTTAAAAAGCCAAGCAATTTCTAACTGGCCTCTTCAAAGCACACTCCACTGACCTTGATATTGGATTGTTTTCCCCTCTCTGTCTACCTGGAATGCCTTTTTTCTCTTCTCTCTGCCTATCTATAGTCTACCATTCTGTTAACACCTGGATCCAATTTCATTTCTTCAATGCTGTGCTTTCCAGACTACATAGTTAACTCTAACTTTATTTTTAAGAAACTTAGATTTTAGGGATAGTAAAATGGATTATGTCATTTAATATATCTTGTAACCATGTGTATATACAACAGTGCCTGGCATATGTCTATGCATACCACAGGCAAACAGTGAGAATTTACAGTATTATTTCAAAAGCTGACAAAGAATTAATGGGTGTAGACAATTCCCAGTATCTCTTTGACTCATGGTTAAATCTGAAGTCAGCATATATACTGTTATTAATGGTTTATTATGTGAAAACAAGCACTTTGGTATTCAAGAGCTTTATGAAATGATCAAGCAAATGATCAGGAAAGAATATTACAAAATAACTGTGTGAGTTACCTTCTGCACATCCAAAAAATCCACTTGCTTTCTGAAGCTCTGAAGCTAAGTACTTGCTAAGGAGGTCCTGGCATCAGAACTCAGTGCCTCCCAACACACACACACACACACACACACACACACACACACACACACACACACCCTCTGTGGACTCTTTCTCTTTGCAGAACACAGAAAGAACATGGGTGTTTGAATTGGAAAACCTGGGCTTTCTTCCCAGCTCCATCCTTTATTGACTTATTGAACTGCGTACCTGATGTTTCTGGTTTTCAATCTCATCATCTTTTAAATGGAGATCATGGAACCACCTATTCAGTCCATGAGAGTGAAATGAGAGGATCACAGAGGCGCTGTGAGCACCTTGCTGTTTGCCAGGCACAGGGCGGAGCCTAAATAAATGTTGATTTCTTGCTTCCCTTAACTCCTTTCTGCTTCCCCTCCCCCCACACACCTCCTTCCCCAGTCTTCCTCTTCTTATTTCACAATTTTAATTCTTCTTCTTTTCTTTTCTCTAACCAAGGCAGGGTGATGGCACATATGTCCAGGGGGAGGACAGGACAGGCAGGATTACAGAGAGCTTGCAAAGGAGTTCAGCCAGTGGCTATTGCTCTCGCGTGTCAGCTGGGTTGGGTTTGATAAAAGCACAAAGGGTGCTTTGCAAAAAGCCTACTGCTAGCAACTGCGACAGGTTGAGGCTCTCAAGACTTCCCTGTGAAAAAGAAATGGTGGTTCTATATTTATCTCCTTCATCCTCCCAATAATGGCATTCAAAACCAAAGAAGCCAGTGTGAACATATTAAGTTTTTAGAACAGTTAAACACAAAGCTTCTACAATGATATCAAAAGGGAAAGAAAGAAAGAAAATGTCATTCCCAGAGGTGGCACGAGATATAAAAGACTCAGAAAGTGGAGCAGAGATTAAAGAATCTATGTTGCATGGTGGACAAATGTCCTGACATCTTATAAAAGGAACAAAATTAGAAGTTTAATGTGGTTTGAGATGTGATTCCAATTTGTAGCTGAAGTAGAAATCTTAAATAGATACAAAAAACTATGGAGTCTGACGGTGACTGAAATTCAGGATTTTCTAAGTGATGATTTATTTGTCAAGGGTCACACATCTAATGACTGGTGGTGCTGGGTTTTAAACTCAGGTATCTAGCTGGATATAAAATATTAGAACTGATGGATAATATTAGCTTCTATTTCATTCTTTATCTTCTAGTTGAACATGACCTGAAATTCTTTTCTGAATAAGTAAATATTTTGTTTCTCCATTTCCTTGTATCTCTGGGATTAAAAAAACAAAAAACACGCACACATACACACATCATTGTAAAGATTTGCAGCACTGTAATTACTTGTATGTTTCCCTTTCACATCAGTTTGGGAACACCACCAATAGCTTGCATGTTCTTAAATACTTACTGAATGAATGTATGCTCAGCCTAAGTAGGTGATATTTCTACATGTCTAATTCTAGTTAAAAATAAAGCTACACTCATATTTAAGGTTGCCATAGTTGCAGCAATTGTCAAAAAACCTATTTATATCTAGTATGTCAGTCTCTCAAAGACAAGATCTGATTTAATACTCTAGCATATGTCTACATGCTTCTACCCTTGCAAGGGATGGGCAAAAGATTTGCCCATTGTAGGTGGGAAGGAAGCAAGAAAGGCACCCAAATACATTTCACTGACTGCTTAGTGGTTTGACACCATCCAGAGGGTGCTGTGGGGGGCAGTGCGACCTATCTCCTCACACTCTTCCCAAAGTTGAGGTTAAGAACTTGAGAATGGAGACAGGGTTGCAAAATGGTAAAGATGGTAGAAGTGTTATTATATGTTGATTGGTTCCTCTGAGGATAAGTCGTTTACTGTGTTAAAGAAATGTTGTTAACTCATGGTCAGAGAAAATGTATGGTGAATTATAAGTATTCCCAAATTACCATTACTTGAAGATCACATTATATGCACAATGAGACAACACCGCTTACCTATCGGATTGGTGACATTTACAAAGAGAGTGAAAATGTTGTCAAGGGTGTTGAGAAAGAAGTTTCAATCCACAATATAGGAAATATACTTTGCTACAACTATTGCAGAGAACACTTTGTCACTTCTTAATAAGGATGAAGATGTACACACCTGGGACCAGTATTCAGTGTATGCCCTGCTTTCTTAAGTGTAGAAGGAAACACGCACCACAGTGTTCACATAGCATTGCTATGCTAGAAAAGTGCTGGACAAGGACGAAATGAACACCAACAGGAAAATGGACACCTTGTGGAAATTCATGCAACACTGAAAATGAGCAAAATATAGCTACGTATATCAACATGAATCTCAAAAACATAATGCTTTATGAAAAAGCAAGTTGTAAAAGAGAACATACAGTACTTCTGTGAGTTTTAAAACCTTGTGAAACTATATTATATAGTTTATGAGTACATTCATATGTAGTAAAAGTACAAATAAATGCATGGGTATGATATAAGGCAATTCTGGAGAGTGGTTGTCTCTGGGGAGAGGAGAAAAGGAGAGGTAATCTAGAAAGGAAACAAACACACTCTATTTATTGACTGCCATTTTTATTTAAACCAGGTCAGAGGTACCCTGGTGTTCAGAGTGTTATTTTTTTTATCCTTTTGGCACATGAAATAAATATTTCTACAGGTAAAAGACACTGTTGACAATTGAGTTCTCAGAATTAAGATCAGCAACCAAAGGTACTATCTAATTTTTAAAACAAACACAATGAGCATAGTATACCATAGAGGGTAAATAAAACTCAGTAAAAAACTGTGGAATAAGTATTGCAACAAATGTATTTCCTTTTGCATTCAAATACATTCAACCAGAAGTTGAATGTTTCATTTGGGTCCAGAAAATGTTCTTGACAATGTTATGAGAAAATTGTAAGCCACATGCATGCAATTGTTGAGTGAGCTATTTCTTTGATCCTAGACTTTCTGATATGATGGCAACTTAAAATTTAGTAGGGCTCACAAAAAAGAAAAAGAAAAAGCATGAAACAAAATTGTCCAGATAAGCATGAAAGTGTCTCTCCCCTGCTTGAAATTTGCTGCAGCTCATTTTAGTCTGCTTAGTGCCAACATGTATCATGGCAAGAAAACGAGCTCTACAGCTTTTGTTTGTTTTGTCTTTATTCTCTTTTCAAAGTAAGCCATTGGTCCCAGGCTAACTGGAGAAGTGTTTTTGGAACTTGAGTGCAGAAAGGATGCTTAAGCTCTTGGTCCCCCAAGTACAAGTCAGCATTGAGTAAGAGCTTAGGTTCTGCTGGAACTCTAAGGCATAGTAGATTTTAACATTCATTTAAACACTTGTCACCTTCCTGATGAGATGTAATTATAGAAAGTCTATGAAGGACTTAAGATGAGCTTTCAAATAACTTTACTACTTAATACCTTCTTAACAATATTGTTTTAAGTGAGAAGTCCACAATGAACACCTGCACTAGAATAAATTGTTTCCATATTACATTCCTTAGTCCTCCATTTCACAGACTGAAATAGAGAAAGAGTGTTACTATACACTTATTTCATAAAGGACTTTTTCTTTGGGTAGCATGGTCTAGCATTCTAATCAAAAGAAAAATTTGCAAAATATTTAAAATCCCTGGCATTAGAATATTTTTAAAGCCTATGAGAAATATTTTCTAAATTTAACAAGTATGGAAGTTCAATGAGATCAGCAATCAGACCAATAAATCCTGATGTTCTCATCAGGGCTGTGGAACTCCATTTTCTTGCAATTCTACAGGCTACATTAGCCCTATGATATCTGGCTTAATCATTTAATAATGTCTCATGTGTCTCTCCTATTTCATTTGTTATCAGTTTAATCAATGTTCTCTCATGGTCTCAAAGTCTCTTGCAGTTCCCATGCCTAGGGAAGAGGTAATATTGACATATTTTAGATAATTCCAAGTCTCACCAACGAGCTAATACTTTTCAAAAGAAAAGCCTCCTACCAATGGAGGCTTTATCTTCTGAAACATGAAGCAGCTTCTTAATTAAAATAAAATTACAAATTATTTGCTTGCAGTCACAAAATCCTGGCAGCCTTTGCAAAGAAGTATCTTTGTGAATATCATAGTAAGAGAGTTATTCATAGCAACTTTGAAATGTTGCAAATCAGTGTGTATGAGGATAAAATGTATGAAATCTGATGAATAGAGATCCTGCAAATCAAGGCTTAATAAAACACCTAGAGAAGTTCACCAGAGGTCACCAGAGTTAGAGTTAATCATTTTTATCTTCATTCTTAAAGCATGAAACATTTGCCTTGGATATGTGGTTAATTGTAAAATTTATCACGTATGTAAGATAGAGGCCATGTAAACAATTTAAATAACACATAAAATAGACTACTATGTCTCTCCCATCCAAGTTAAGTAGTAGAATGCTGCTGGTAGCTTAGATGCCCTGTGAATATTCTCTCAATAATATTCTCTTCCCTTCCCACCACAGGTAGCCGTCATCCTGACTTTTGTACCAATAATTCTCTATTTCTCTTTCTAATTCTATCTTTTTATGCTTATATCCCTAAGCAGTACACTGTTCAGTTTTTAAATAGTGAGTAGCAAGCTCAACCTTAACTGTGTGAGGAAAAAGTAATGTTGCCACTATCAGAAGGAAACTTCCAGAAAAAGAAACTGTCTTGAGATGGTGGGTCTGGTTTCAATTCCTCTGACAGTTTACAAGAAGTCCTTTGGAGGAAGTCAGTGAGCAAAGTCACAGGTAAGTCTGAGGAAACACAAGGCTCCCCACAGTGGAGACCTGGCAGGCCTGAAGTATTATGGGCCAGGTTTTAGGTACCAAGCAGGAATCAGGCCATGTTCTGGGTACTAATCAGAAATCAGGCTAGGTTTTAGGTACCAAGCAGGAATCAGGCCATGTTCTGGGTACTAATCAGAAATCAGGCTAGGTTTTAGGTATCAAGCTGGAATCAGGCCAGGTTTTAGGCATCAAGCAGGAATCTGGTCAGGAAGAGCAAGTTGCTCTGTATTTTCTATTTCTAAAATCACCATGACCTATTCCTTATAAGAAATTCAAATCAAAATTATTTGCAATGGTGGGAATGTCTGGTGGGTAAGGCAACACGTCTAGTAGGCGAGAGTGGACACTTCTTAAGGAACTTCATAGGAGTCCTGGTGTAGAAAGTTACCTTGACCAGGCTCACTAGGCATTCTATCCTCAGGTTAAGAAGAGAGTGTGGGGTGCCTTGTGATGGGAGTGTTCACATTTATCTCATATGAACCCCGTCTGGCCCTCTATACGGTGTGTATCTAGGATCTTGAGATCCCTGTCCTCTGTTCTGCTGGGAATTATTTTTCCACTAAGTTCTATATTGAGAGCCTGTTTTCTGTATTTATTTTGTTTTCTTTCTTTTTCTTTTATTTAGAGGTGTATATCCCATAGTAGTTTACTGAGAAATTCTTGATGAGAGTTTTTCACCAAAACGTCCATGTTTGAAAATGTCTATAGTCAACTTTCTTTTTTTTTTTTTTTTTTTTTTGCGGTACTGGGGATTGAACTCAGGGGCATTCTACCTCCAAGCTATACCCCCAGCCCTATTTTTTATTCTTTATTTTGAAACCGGATCTCACTAAGTTGCGGAGTGCCTCACTAGGTAGCTGAGGCTGGCCTCGAACTCGGATCCTCCGGTCTCAGCCTCCCAGATGCTGGGATTACAAGCGTGCGACACCACACCCGGCTCTACAGTCAACTTTCTTGCTGATTGTTGGGCTGGGTATAGAATCTAGATTGAAAAGAAGGTTACTATAAAATTTTGAAGATACTGTCCATTTGTTTCCTTGCTTTATGTGTTGTTGAGAAGTCCTAGGTTATTTTTCATTCCAGATCCTTTTTTTTTTTTTTTTTTTTTTTTTTTTGCGGTACTGGGGATTGAACTCAGGGGCATTCTACCTCCGAGCTACACCCCCAGCCCTATTGTTTTTAATCCTTATTTTGAAACCAGGTCTCACTAAGTTGCGGAGTGCCTCACTAGGTAGCTGAGGCTGGCCTCGAACCCGGATCCTCTGGTCTCAGCCTCCCTAATGCTGGGATTACACCACGCCCGGCCAGATCTTTTGTTTTTGACAATGTTTTTTGCTTTCTCTCTCTAGAAAATAGTAGATCACCATTCTGAAAGTTTTACTTAGATTTCTCAAAGTTCATTGTATTAGACATTTGGTAGACCCTTTCAAACTGACAATTCATGTCTTTCAAGTCTAAGAACTTTTATATATTTTTATATTTATATATTTTTTACATTCTCTTATATATTTTTTATATATTTTTTACATTCTCTTTCTGAATTTGATATAAATTTTGATTCAGAAAGGTTCCTTTAATTGTCTTATTTTTTCCTATCTTCTATTTCATTGATTTTTGCTCTGCTTTCTATGGAATTTCATCAACTTTATGCTTGTCATTTTGACTTTTTAATTTCAAAGCTTCTATCTCTGAATCTCTCTACTTTTATATGGCATCTTGTTTTTGTTTCATGGATACAATAATTTATCAAGATGTTAAATATTAATAATACATTTTAAAATCAACTTTATTGAAGTAAATTTACACTCAATAAAATGCACTCATTTGTATGTTTACAATACACCAATTAAAAAAAGAAATTTACCAATAAAAAAATGCACTCATTCGAAGTTTGCTGTTAAATGAGTTTTCACAAATGTATACTTTTGTGTAATCAACACCATAATCGAGATTTAGATAATTCCCAATGTCTTCCAAAAATTCCCCTGTACTTTCTTCCATTCAATTTTCTCCCCTGACTCCTGGTCTCAGGTAGCTATAATCTCCTTTACTATAGATTGGATTTATATTTCTGTAGTGATAACTTGTTCCCCAGTAATTTGTTTCTTCAAAATTTTAGTTGGGTATAATGGGTAAAATGTTTGTATGTGTTCCAACTATCATCTTGATTCCTAAACTTTCCACTATACAACATTTTTTATACTTTATCATAGATGATAAAAGAATTAGCATGTAGATTAATCAAATATATAAAGATTTATAGAATAAAGAATTCTTTCAATTGTTATTTTGGCCAATAAAAAAATCATAAATTATACCTTATTACTCCAAATTACTTTACTAACACAAAGTTATATACTAAGTATGAGTTTTGGGAATTTGATATTCATTATGATGTTAGATCTCTATTATGACAGAAAGTAGAATTTTATTTTTTTTATTTTTTTTTTTGCGGTACTGGGGATTGAACTCAGGGGCATTCTACCTCCGAGCTACGCCCCCAGCCCTATTTTTTATTCTTTATTTTGAAACCGAGTCTCACTAAGTTGCTGAGTGCCTCACTAGGTAGCTGAGGCTGGCCGCGAACCCGGATCCTCCGGTCTCAGCCTCCCGAATGCTGGGATTACAAGCGTGTGCCACCACGCCCGGCGAAAGTAGAATTTTAAAATACCATGTTAAGATATGAATTAGAACTCCTAGTTAGGATTTAAAAATAATGGATTAAGCTCTCTGATGTTATTACCTTTAGATATAACATTTATTTAGCATTTAATTCATTTATTTAGCAATCATTCCAGACTAATAGCATTAGTTTTATTGAATTAAAACACAGGTCCAGATATCTGAAAAGACGGTAGGTAGCTATTTGGGATTCTGCTACCATTAAAGGTGATTGGCATGCTTAGGCTGAAGGCTACTTAACAAAGGGCAAAGACCCTGTGAGCATCAGAGTGAATGCCAGACTTTCACCCATCAGTGCTGTGCCTGAGGGGCATACGATCCTCCAGAAAGGCAGATTTAGAGCATTCACTGGGGAACAAAGCAAATGCCAATTTGTTTTTTGTTGTTTTGGGCCTGGGATTTTTTTTTTTTTTTTTAAGAATTTTAGTGGTATCTTGCAATCATACATGGTAGTGAGATTCAAAGTGATACATTCATACATGCACACAACATCTCTTTGTGTATTTCCCTCCACACACCACCATGATACTCCGCTTTCCCTTCCCTGTACATGCTGGTGAAATTGGCACTGATACCTTCACATCTGAACATAACATTACTTGGGCTGTTTCCTTCCTCAAGCCTCCTTTTCCCCAGCCCTTCTTTATCCTCCCCTGACCCACTTCCACTCTCCTACTGGTCTCCCTCTTCACTTGTCTGAAGTCCCTTTCCTTTTCTATTTTCTCTCTAGCTTCCACATACAAGAGAAAACCTCCAACCCTTGACTTTCTGAGACTGGATGATTTCACTTAGCATATATGTTCTCCAGTTCCATCCATTTTCCAGATTAAAAAGCTTCTGCACGACAAAGGAAACAATCAGGAGTCTGAAGAGAGATCTTACAGAATTGGAGAAAAACTTTGTCAGCTTCAGGACCAATATCTATAATATATAAAGAACTCAAAAATGTAACACCAAGAAGATAAATAATCTGATTTTTAAAAATGGGCAATTGAACCAAGTTAAAAAAAAAAAAGAAAGAAAGAAAAGAAATGTAAGTGTCCAGCACATATATGAAAAAACTATTCAAGCCAGGCATAGTAGACCACAGCTGTAACCCAATACTTGGAATGCTGAGACAGGAGGATCACAGGTTTGAGGCCAGTCTTAGCAACTTAGCGAGACTCTGTTTCAAAATAGAAAATAAAAAGGCCATGGACTATGACTCATAGATAGAACACCCCCAGTTCAATCCCCAGTACCACACACACATGTAGAAAGAATAGAAAAGTAAAGAAAAGAAAAAACCATTCAACATCATTAGCAATCAACAAAATACAAAGCAAAGCAAAAGCCATTTTGAATGCAGCTCAGATATCGGGTCTTGGATTGCCAGATAAAACACTGGATGCCTAGGTTTAATTTAAAATTTGAATAAATAAAAAATAATTTTTAGTGAAGTATGTTCATTGCAATAAAATTTGGGATGTACTTATGCCAAAAGATTATTCATTCTTCATCTGGAATTAAAATTAACTGGAGATACAAAAATCAGACTACTGAAGTCATGCCCTTAATCTAAAATCAAAATCTCTAATAAAAGTATAAATCAAAGAAAACCAAAAATAAAGCTGTAGGCAAAGCAACCTGGAGTACAGGCAGCCAGTACAGTGGTCAGGGAGGAATGTCTCAGACATGACAGAGCGATTAGTGCATTCTATAAGGCTCAGGTAGAGAGCTTAGTGGCTGTTCAGGGGGGCAGAGGAGACTCCTCAGTGTCCCCTTAATCAGGGGGAAGGGACTTAAGAGGATAAGTGTTCTAGGAGGTGCTGGAGACTACTTTGCTTTAGCAATGACTCATTGTGCTCAAGGTTAAACTTGAGTGCAGCCGGCTATGGTGGTGCATGCCTGTAGCCTCAGTACTCAGAAGGCTGAGACCAGTTTCAGCAACCTAACAAGAACTGTTTTGTTTGTTTGTTTGTTTGTTTGTTTGTTTTTGTTTTGGTACTGGGGATAGGACCCAGGGGCATTCTATCTCCAAGGTATACCCCAGCTCTTTTTTTTTTTTTTTTTTTTAATAGAGTCTTGTTCGTTGTGAGGGTCTCACTAAGTTGCTGAGGCTAGCCTCAAACCTGTGATCCTTCTGTCTCAGCGTCTCAAGTACTGAGATTACAGGTGTGTACCACCACATTTGGCTTAAAAAAAAAAAGCAAGCAAACACACAAATAAACAAAGGATAGGTGTATAGCTCAGACATAGAATGCCCCTGGATTCAATCCCCAGTACCACAACAAACAAACAAAACAAAACAACAAATATTCCCCTGTTCATACTGGGGAGTTTCATATTTAGAGAAGACAATGGAAGTACTTTGCAAAAAGACATGAGAATAAAGGTACATTATTTTATTTTAAGTAACACCTTCTTTGACAAAATCAGAGGCCATTTCAAAGAACCTTGTTTCCCCACCCCCGTGCCCTACCATCTATTAGTGTCCCTAAGTGAGGATTTAATTTAAATATATGTAATACCTTTTTTATTTATTTTTAAATTCCTTTAATGCTTCTCTTTGGAAACACATGATTAGAGTTAGCTGTCTCTTGAGTATTCCTCTCTATGCTCTTCACTTTCATTTAATAACCCACATCTTTGGGAAGACAGAAAGTTTCCTAAAAGGAGAGGGCAGAGGGAACCCCTGAATTGCCCAATCATCTCTCTTTCTCTTGGGAGGCTCCATTCACATGAACCAAGAGAGCTCCCCATGGTCTCTGCTTAAGTGTCTCTTTTCATCATCTCTCTATGTCTGGAACTGACAGATTCAGGGCTGTCGTAGAGTTCTCCAGAGAGGCAGAATCAATAGGATATATATAGATATCTGGAAGGAGAGTCATCATGGGAATTGGCTTATAAGATTACGGAGGCTGAAATTATGGAGGCCCATGACCTGCTTGGATGGAAATCATATAACACCTCTCTGTGACAGTCATAAAGAATCTTTTCCATTTCTTTCTTCTAGTTATTTTCAGAATTCTGTGGACCTAGAGCTGAAACTTTTGTTTCAATTTATTTTAAAAGAATATGTTATGGTTTGGGTATAAAATGTACCCCAGAAAAGTCCATGTGTTGGCAATGTAAAAGTGCTCAGAGGTGAAATAATTAAATCAGGGCTCTCTCCTCAGTGGGTAAATCCAGTGATGGATTAGTAATCTGAATGGATTACTGGGCTGGAACTGTAGGCAGGTGGGTGGAACTGAAGGAGGTAGGTCACAGCGGTGTGGTCTTAAGGACTGTAGATGTTCCTGCGCTCGCTCTCTCTCTCTCTCTCTCTCTCTCTCTCTCTCTCTCTCTCTCTCTCTCTCCCTCTCTCCTGCTTCCCAGCTTCCATGAGCCAGAGCCAGGTAGCTTTGCTTGCTCCGCCACACCTGCTGCATGATGTTTCTGGCTTGGAACCAGCTGACAGTGGTCTGAACCTCTGAAACAGCAAGCCCAAATAAACCTTCCCTCCCCTAAGCAGTCCTTTTTTTTTTTTTTCTTTTTTTTTTTTTTTTTTGCAGTACGGGGGATTGAACTCAGGGGCATTCTACCTCCGAGCTATACCCCCAGCCCTATTTTTTATTCTTTATTTTGAAACTGGGTCTCACTAAGTTGCAGAGTTCCTCACTAGGTAGCTGAGGCTGGCTGTGAACCCGGATCCTCCTGTCTCAGCCTCCCGAATGCTGGGATTACAAGAATGCACCACCACGCCCGGCTTCTAAGTTGTTCTTAACAGGTATTTTAGTCTGTAATAAAATAATATAATTATTTTATTCAGTAATTGAAAAGCTAACTAAACAGAGCAGCCTTTTTTTTTTTTTTTAAATAAACAATTACTCTGCTAAAACCATGGTCCTCACCATCTTCAACTTGCTACGATACCCAGATTTTCAGGCTCTTCTCCAAGCCATCAGGCAGAGATAAACCTTAAAATGATGCGAACTGTCCACTGAATTGGTGCCGAGCAATAAAGGGTATTTTGTTGCATGACCCCTAGCCTGGAGAGTATAATACACAGAGTGGCTAGTGCTCCCAGAAGAAGGAATTGGAAAAATTGCTTCTGTAAAAAATGTACAGAATTAGCCCCAAAACAGGCCCAACAAGCACATATGGGGCTTGGCCATCATGTGGACTTTTGCCTTTTAAGCTCCCACCTGAGCCCTGGTCTAAAAGCAGGCTGTTCTCCCTCGGTACTTTCTGTATTCAAATAAATCCCTAATGACATAAACTGTCCCCAAGATGTCCTATGCAACGCACTGCTCCCTAAGACTGAGTAGTTATTTTTCTTTTATTAAAAGTAAGGACGAAAGAGAACAGTGTTCTTCTGCCCGCTGCCCTCATTTTATTAACCTGTGTCTCTCAACAAGTAGCCCTCAGTCATCTACATGCCCCGTGCCACTTCAGCACCCAACAGTTCTCCACCTGGGATGAGCTTGTAATGCCTAGAAACATTTTTAGTTGTTCTGAGTGGCCAGGGCGGAGCTAATAGTGGAATTTAATAGACAGAATCCAGGGGTGCTGGTAAATGCTCTCCCCACAATACACAAGGCTGTTCCTTCCTCGAGCAGCAAAGCATTGTCTAGTCCAAAATGTCAACAGAGTCCTTCTTGAGATGCTCTGAATTAAACTGAGATGATGTTTCTTTTTCTCTCTCATCTTTCTCAAGCAAACTTTCTTTTCCTTTATACTTCTGAGTTCCTTCCCCACACTCAGAATGCTGACACTTCTCTTTCAGTAGTTGTAGCAAAATTCTAGCTCCTGATACAGCTCCCAGATCAGAGGTCAGTGTTCAGGAAATGATGTTCTCTCCTCAATCTTTCCAATCAGCCTCATTTGAAATAAGTCCACCCTGATGTGCAAAGCCCACCAGACAAGATGACATTTGTTCTCTCAGCATCCTTGCCTAGAATCCTTTACATTGTCAAAACAGGAAGACAATGGGAAAGGTGAGAATTTATTTTGTGGTGTGAAAAAAAAAAAGATGAATACAATTAGAAGAGTATGTTAATAGCTTTTAGTCACTATGACAAAATACCTGAGAAAAACAACTTAAAAGATGAAAAATTTATTTTGGCTCAGGGTTTCAGTCTGTGGTCAGCTGGCTCCATGTTTCTGGGCTTGGGCTGAGGCAGAAGGTCATGGCAGAGGAAGCTGCTCACCTTATGGAAGCTGAAAAGTAGAGAGAAAGAGAGAGAGAGCGAGAGAGAGAGAGAGCGAGAGAGAGAGAGAGCGAGAGAGAGAGAGAGAGAGAGAGAGAGAGAGAGAGAGAGAGAGAGAGAACAGAGACAGGAATTACCCCTCCCATGGCACAGCTTCAGTGACCTGCTTCCTTCAATAGGTCCTACCTCCTACACTTCTTATCATCTCCCAATAGTCCACTCAGTTATGATCCCAGTCAATGGAGGAACCCATTGATGGAATCAGAGCCCTCATTATCCAGTCACTTCCCCCCAAACTCACCTCTGACGTTGCTGCCCTGGGGAACAAGCCTTCTGAAGCGGACGCTCCAGATCCAAATTGTTACAAAGAACAGCAAAGAAAATTGAGCAATGCCTCTGGGCCGCAGTAGAGAAGGCTTCCCCCATGCCGAATGCCAAATTCCTGGTGAACGTGTGATGCTCAAGGCTGGGCACAGTGGCTATCAGTTTTATCTTACTGTTATTGTCATTTTCCTCTGGTAGATTAAGCTAAAGGGATACTGTTTATGTACTAGGAGCAATACTCAATTCAAATTAGAGACTACGAAGAGAGCCTATGCATTGAAACACCTCTCAGTGAAGATACTTTCAGTTAAGTGGGACTCAGGCAAGACTTTCTCAGAAAAAAATAAATAAATAAAGGTTTTCCTTAAATCCCAATGTCAATTTCAGTACTCTATTGGAGGGGGGAGATGGGAGGTGGGGGGCACCAAGTGCTATGTGCATATATGTCAATGTCAACATGATATAATACATTATGATGTGAGACCATAATGCACCAATAAAAGCACATAAAAAAGGTTTTCAAAAAAAAAAAAAAAGGTTTTCCTTGAAATTTTTGAGGAAAAGAAAGCAGAACAACAGCATAGGGTGTACTAGGGTGGTCTAGCCATTTCATTTTTCCTTTTATAAAACTCACAACTTCATAGAAGGCACTACAAGTACACTTGGGCATTAAAAAATAATAACAATAATAATAGCTATATTTATTAAGTCCCTAATATGTGACAAACAATATAACAAGTGCTTTATAGCATTATTTCATTTATTAGAACTCACTCTATTTAACATTTTTGAACAATTATCAAGAGTTAACTTAAACTCAAGTATGTATGTCAAATAGCAAATAACATAGAGTGAACTTATAATACTAATGGATTATTAAAGAAAATTTTGGTTGAGAGACTTGTGTACTTTTCTTGATGGTGGTCTGGATGTTTGTCCTTTAAAACATTACTGCTAGCCATATAAAGATATTTAAACTCAAAGCTAAGTTAACTAAAGTTAAAAAAATTAATTTAGTGTCTCAGTCACAACGGGCTCTTCTAAGTTAATGCATATTTACATGTGGCTAGTGGTAACCACACGAGATGAAGCAATACTCAACATTTCACACTCACAGATGGTTCCATTGGCCAGAATTGAGTCTATGATCCTTTAATTCAGGTGTCTTTGGTCCTAAATTATTCACTTTGATACCCCCCACATGGGCCATTTTTCTATTCTAGTTAACACAAGACTGATCAACTCACGGTAGCTAAATTGGTCTGTAAATTGCATAAAGTTCTGAGTGGATTGACAGTATTCTCAAAACTTCAGGGAGCTGAATGGGGAAGTTCACCAAGTGCTGTGTGCATGTGAGTGCCTATCAGTCTGAACTACATTCTGATGTGAGACTACAATGCGCAAATAAAAATATATTTTAAAAATCTTAGCCAGGCATGGTGGTGCACGCTTGTAATACCAATACTTGGGAGGCTGAGATAGGAGTATTGCAGGTTTACAGCCAGCCTCAGCAACTTGTGAGGCCCTCCACAATTTTGTGAGACCCTGTTTCAAAATAAAGAATAAAAAATAGGGCTGGAGGTGTAGCACAGAGGTAGAACGTCCCTGGGTTCCATCCCCAGTACAAAAAACAAAACAAAAAATGGCTTGATCATTATTGGATTTCTTTTCTCAGCCATACAGAATCAAGCATCTGGAAATTTATTGCTGTAGCTATTCTATTCTTTTCCATATCATGCAAATCTATATTACACAGGAAATGCTGGAGTACGGCTCTATTCCATACCAGAGTGGTCAATGGATGAACATTGAATAATGCATCTGTAAGCTATGTTAGATAAAATACCCACTGTGAATGCTTTCTGGTATCAGAGTGGAAAGCTTTATGTAAATCTCTCTGGCTTTGAATTGGAAACTAAAATGTTATGAGCTGGACATTGCTTCAAAACTCTTTGCATTGTTCAAAATACCTCTCTTCTATGCTGCTTTCTATCTCCTACTAGCCCTAAGACATCTCTCATATCTGTGCCCTCTCTCTCTCCAGCTTCTTAGCTCAAATTAGCATCATATCTCTGGACCATTGGTAGAGCCCCTTAGCTGACCTCTGCCCTCTTTCAATCCACTCTTTAGACTGATCCATCTTTTAAAGGTACATCTGACCATGGACCTCCAGCTCTTACCCTCTCTGCTAATAACTCTTCAGTTCTGGAACCTGGCTCCCAGTGTCTCCCTCTGCTTAGTCTCACCTGGGCCCCACCCTTCCTCATGTCTCTACTGTCTTTCTTTCATTCTCACTGTTACAGCCTCTTTGCATCCCATTCTCTCTGCCATGGATGTCTCTCTCCTTACTATCACCAGCTAATACAAAATCGCCCATCAGTGTACAGTCACCTCAAAAGTCACTTTTTCAGGAAAGGTTTTCTTCAACCTCAGACGAATCTTACCTCCTGTTAGAGGCTTTGAGAACACAATGTGTTGTTCTTTCAAGGAGATTATCACCTGTGCCTTTATATTTATTTGAAAGATTACTATGATTCATGTCTGCTTCCCTCACTACATTATAAAGTAATAAGAGGATAGGGCTCCATCTGTTCAGGACAGCCATCTAATATCTAGAGATGGGAACATACAGGTTGTCAATAAATACTTAGTGAGTGAATGAATGAATGAATGAATGAATGAATGACAAGCCACTTTCTTTAATGAAATGGAGCAAAAGCCAATCTGAGAATTAGGGTGAAATTTCAGTGTAAAATTCAAGGGCTACTGCGTAGAGAACCCTGTTACACTATAGAAAGAGAGGTGACTTTTATGCCAGGTCTGTGTGACAAGCATTTGCAGGCTGACACACAGCACTCTGAATTAACAGTGGGTGGTATAATTCTCACAAGTGCAGAAACTGGGCCAGACTCTCTGGGTTCAAACCCTCACCCTCTAGTCAGCTGTGAAAGTTTAGACAGCAAAGCAGTTATTTATCTATTTCTATTTTTTCTTTTACCCTTCTTTTAGTGGAAGACAGGTCCTTGCTCTTTAGCAAAAGCAATCTCCCTTCTATATTTCAGATGTTGGATTTCAGGGGCTGAAAAACAATTCCTCTTCCTTCTTCTGGCTTTAATATCTCCTCTCTGATGACTTTGTCTCAATAGTTTTTACATTTGATCAAGTATTTCTCTTCTTAACACCTCTCCTTTCATCTCTTGCCCGCTCTCTCTTCCACGTCTAGACTCTTGAAAGAGTTGTCTGTGCTCTCGTCTTACTCTCATCCCCTGCCACAACCTCTCCGCTGAAACATCTCTTTTGTTTTTATCACACATTAATTGTAGTATCAATGGAATTCACTCTGATTTCCCATGCATGCATGCAGCATGCTTTGATCATATCCATCCACATTCTTACTTCCTGCCCCCACCACTGCATCCTTTCCAGTCTCCACTCTAAAATATATTTGACCAAAGCAAAAACATGAGCTTCATTTTGAAAAACCCCATCAAAAAATTTCCAGTGTGTATCTACTTTTAATCTGTCTGCACTACCTGACACATTGGACACTCCCTTCTATTTAAAACCTTTTCCTTCATTTTTTCAGTAAGATACGCTTGGTGTTTCCGGGTTTCCTCCCCATCTCTTTGATTGCCCCCTCTCAAGCTCCTCTATCAGATGAGTCTGAGAGCTTCTCTCTCTCTCTCTCTCTCTCTCTCTCTCTCTCTCTCTCTCTCTCTCTCATATACTGGGAATTGAACCCAGGATATTCTTCCTTCATCTGAGCTACATCCACAGCCCTCTTTATTTTTTAAGTTCCGGAGGCTCTCTCTAAGTTGCTAAGGCTGGCCTCAAACCTGCAATCCTCCTGTTTCAACCTCCCAAGTACTGTGATTAGAGGTGTGTGCCATCATGCCCGCTCACTCTCTCCTTGTCTCTCAGTGCTGGTGTCCCTCAAAGCTTTCATTCTCTTTCTCCCTTATGTGCTTCTAATGAGATTTAGGAACCCTTTCCCAGAAAGAAAAATTCACAAACACACAGGCCCGCAAGTTGCATTCAAGGGGATATATAGACCTCCTAAAACCGTCAGCATTCCTATCTTCTATGCTGATATTTTCAAAATGTTCACCTTGATCCCAGAATTCTCTCTGAAATTCATCCCAGTACATGCAACTGGCTACTAATTATCTCCACTCAGATGTTTCCTATCTATGTGCTGCTAAATTATCAAAAGCAAGTTAAGCTAATCATTTTTTACTCTCAAACCTGCTTCTCCAATCATGTCTCAATTTAAGTTCATGAAAATATATTTCATCTGGTGCTATCCTAGCCAGTCTGAGTCCTTCCTTTCCTTCGCCATCACATTCAAACCGTTGCCACATCTAATTTGTCCTCCTCTTTAGAGTATCTATGAAGCTTCCACTCCTGAGCATCTCCACTGCCCAAATATTAGCACCAAGGACCTGACAAAGTACCCTCTGCATGGACCACTGTGATACATGACCCACTTGTCTCCTTATTTGCATGTATTCTTCATACTGTAAGACAGAGGTTTCCTTCAAACTCACCACCATGTCAACTCTAAGACATCTGACTGTTCTTGGGATAAACACCAAACTTGCCAATTATTTTTGCTCTCTCTCACCCCTGGCCCCTGCATAGGTTTCCCATGATCTTATGTCCACAATGATCATTTTACAATTACTTGATATGCCATAGACTGTATTCCCCTGAAGCATGTCACAGACTGCTTTATCTTTCTGGATCTCTTTTCTTTGCTATCTATTCCCAATCATCCAACTACCTTCTGCCCTCCCTTCAAGTCTCTGTTTAACATGCCTTCCCCAGAGAAACATTTTATAATCTCCCAGGCTAGATTAGCTATAATAGCCTTAACTTCCCCTATCATACAAATTACTCCTTTAGAGTCTGTTTTCCGGTGAGACCCTCAGTCCCAAGAGAAAGCGGCTGGATCTGTCTTGTTCATTTCTCTGTCTTTGTTTCTCAGTACAGCACCTGGCAATAGTATGTATCCTTATAACGTGTTGAGTTTTTGATGACTGTATTAGACTATGTGTTATAATATAGAATCCATATCCTATGGGAATCAAGGAAAAAATAGATTGAGGGATACAGAACATGAAACAGACTGAATAGGTCTTGTGGGAGTGGCTCTTCAGGAAATAGCTGTGTTTACTCTGTGGAAGGAGACAAAATATCCAGTTAAGGAGAGAAACTCAAACAAAGGTAAAGAAAAAAGACAGCATGGTATTGTGAGGATATCTGGCTAAATGAATTAAAATACTCAGGATGGAGACTAGCAAGAAATAATGTGGAGGTATAATCCCTGGGTTGAGTGGTGCAGGGTGATTAGCTACAACTATGCACACAGTTCCCTAAGATAAGACAGAATATCTTAAATGACAAAGACAGGCATTCTTGGGGAAATGGGAAGTCATTTATGAATATGTAAAGGTTTGGCCTTCTATAGATTTCTACCAGTAATTAGCTCTAGCCTAAGGCTCTCACATTAGTTCCTTAGATGAATTGCATCCCGTTGGCCCATTTGAGCAAAGGTAGCAAATGTGCGTGCTAACACAGCCAGACACATTCCAGTCCCTCTCCCAGGTCAACCTCAGGACCAGGAAGGAGGTAAAATTCAAATAGTCTTCAGGATTGAGGAGCTAATTCAGGAGGAAGGGGAAGATTGCATTTATGACAAATGTAATGCAAAAGTATGCTTTTGGGCTTGAATTATGTTGACAATTTGTATTTACTAAGTTTTAAATGAATATAGAGCCTTTTATAGCTGGAGATTCAGTTAATATTTTTTTCAAATTGCCAAAAGGCCATAAAAACCATCTACCTATAATGAATATTGAGACTAAGCAATATTTCGTTTAAACATATATCGCTATAATTGCAACAGATTCAGATAACACGATTCTTTTTCTAACTATAGGCTTCTCTTGAGAAAAGAAAGCTCCTCGTCATAATGACAACCCTTGCCTAGCAATGACAGTATGGATTTTAACACAAAGGTTTTTCATTCCCCAGCTTAGCAGCTGGTGCCATCTAGTGACCAGTCCAGTGGATAAGCAAATATGTGCTCAGAAAGTGTTTTCAGAAGCATCTGACGCTGATTCCTCCTTTAATATCACTAATAAAAAAGGAAACTGAATATGCATAATTTTTACACTATAATTTTAAAGTTACAAAAGGAAGACTTAGGAAAATGACTAATATGTGTCAAAGGAAGTGCAGTTGAAGGTAAAAACGTTCAACATTGAGATTATTTACTGATTTATTATTTAAAAATAAGAAAAAGTTCTGGAACCATCTTTCTTATATTAAAGGTTAAATGTAGAAAAGCCAGGCATGGTCACATGCATTTTAACCCCAGCAACTCAGAAGACTGAGGCTGGAAGATCACAAGTTCGAGGTCAGCCTCAGTCTTCTGAGTTGCTGAGACCACCTCAAAATAAAAAGGACTAGGGGTATACCTAAGTGGTAGAACACCTAAGTGTTCTATCTATGTGTGAGGCCCTGAGCTCAATTCCCACTACTGCAAAAAAAAAAAAAGAGTAAGAGAGATTAAACATAGCAGTAATAAATTGTTAAAAATTTTATCCCTGTTTATATTTTATAATATGAATATATGTATGTGTATATGTATGTGTATAATGTGACTATATGTATATGTATGTGTATAATATGAATATATGTATATGTATATGTATGGCTATATGCATATATATTTTCAACCTAGGGGCATTTTACCTCTGAGCTGTACCCCAGCTCTATTTTTTTTTAAAGCAAGCTCTAAGTTGCTGAGAGTCTCACTGAGTTGCTGAGACTAGCCTCGAACCTACTTGATCCTCCTGTCTCAGCCTCCCAAGTACTGGGATTACATGTGTATGCCACTACATCCAGTGTATTTGTGTACTTTTTAACTGAGTAATGGGGTAAGATGGACATCCAAGTCTTATCCGGAACTTAAAATTATTCATCATTATCATCATCAAGAACTAGAATGGTTAAAATTCCAGATCTGAAAACTCATGAGTTTCTTCTTTGGAGACATTTGGCCTAGTATGAGGCAATTCAGTCATTGGGTTGCTGCTCTTAGAAGAAACTAACACTGGTCTGGTAGAGTATGTTGCTTCTCACAAGAGTGTGTTATTATGAAGTAATGTTACCTCATTTATTGGGTACTTTCTACACATAGCCATGTCCCCTTCTGCTTCTCTGTCATGTTGTAATGTTTTCAAGGAGGCGTTAGCCAGAAGCCAAGCTGACAGGCCCACTCAGTCTTGGATTTTCAGACTCCAAAACTATGGGCTAAATAAACTTTTTCAAAGTGTACTATGCCTTGGATACTCTGTTATAGCAATAGGAAATGGGTTATTATAAATATGTCACGTTTCAGTGGAGGTATGTAAGAGATAAGGGCATTCCATCATGAAATCACACATGGAGTGGACCAATACATAAAAAATTTACCTACATGATGACCTAAGTATTGAGAAATATGAGACTGTAAAGTTGCTTGAAGGATAGATGTACTAGGATTTTTTTTTTTTTTTGATAGCCAATGGATGAATGAAAATTTGTAAATAGAACAGTGAATTTATTAGAATAGTGTTTCAGAAAAGTTAATGGAGGGGACACATGTATCTACCTAGTAAACAGGATTGAGAACAAAAGAGAGACCCAGCAGTGTCATGTCCAGTAGGGAGACTTGTAGGACTGAACTAGGAGTGGAAAAGAGAGGAGAAACCAGATATTGAAGAGATAGAATTAATAGAACATTGACTATTTGGATTTTGGAAATATAGAGAAAGAGGAGATGAGAGAAGAGTTAATTATGAATGTCTTTTTAAGCCTTAGTGACTAGAAATATGAAAAACTAAAGATGAAAGGCAGAAGAATAAATAATCTTGCAAGAGAAGTACTGTACTTAAAAACATGGGATACAAGCACAACTCGCATTATCAAAATTTGTACTTGAGGTCACGGCATCTGAGATCTGGAAAAGATAACTGAAAATGAAATTCCATTACTCTGAAGGCAGAAACCATGATATATCATTCCTAGTAGAGAAAAAGGGATATTTATTATTTACTGTGTCCCTGGATGAGGAGCTCAGTACATCACCAGGGCAACCACACCATTTATTTATCATATAAAATGTTTTATTGTAACTAAGTAAATCATACCTCTCTATCACCTCTCATTTGCACACCCTAACCCTACTTAGAACAAACAGAACATTCTGCTGTACAAGATGTCTTCTTTATAATTTCACAACAGTCAATATCCTATTTTTATTCCTTTCTGTAGAGGAGGATTTACTAGTTTCTTCATCAATTTGCTGTGTAAAATTATTTTACACATGCCTTGTGTAATGGGTGACCCCCTAGTCCTCACTGCAATAAGGTAGCAATTTTGGAAGCAGGGCTTGGTTGCTAAGGAGGGGTTCCTGGAGGTGTGGCCTTGGCAATCATATAACTGCTCCTTCCTCTCCCCCCTTTCTCTACTTCTAGCCTTCACAGTGTGAGACTGGAGCTTTACTTGGTCTCTCTCTCTCTCTTTCTCTCTCTCTCTCTCTCTTTCTCTCCTTCCCATGGCCATGCCTTGAGCTTTGCAGATATCAGGCTCGCATGGACTGAATCCCCAAACTTCCAAAAAACTATAAGCAAATGAAGCTTTCTTCCTCTAACTTGTATGGTCAACCTTTTGGATTATAGTAGTAAGAATGTTGACCAGGACAGGAATTGGTATCGGGAGTGGGGTCACTGCTATTTCTAAGTCTGACCATGTAGATTGTGAGTCTGTTTGTGAGAGAGAGTTGAAAGGGTCAGAATGTGGATAGAAAGGTGGGTGGTAGAGACTCTGTTCAGGAGATTTCATGGGGCAAAGAGGACTCCATAAGAAAATAGAGTAGAAGCTATGTGTGTTATAGTCTGGCAAAGATCGTATTGGCATTTTGCCGGTGTCCTGAAAATTTTTGCGAGGCTGAATTTAAAGATAACGGGCTCTCCATGGTAGAGGATATCTCAAAAGAGCAAAGTATTCAAATTGCAATATTGATATTGATGTCCACATTCAGAGAAATATACACTCCAGAAAGTAAAGCACAGAGACTTTATAGATTTGAAGTTTGGCCAGAAAGGCATATGTAAAGCTAAGGACCAGAGAGATGGTGTTGCAGAAGAAAGTAAGACAGTTGAAAGGAAGAAGAAAGCAGTGGCCATTCTGGAGGCAAGGCCAGCAGCAGCTGGACTGGAAGTGGGCCCAATGGTGTCACAGATGGAGGTAGGACCCACCATTGTGATTGAAAACAGCTCAGTGACAATGATTAAAGAGGGCATGACTAACTTCTTTGCTGACAGTTGATCTCAGTGCTCACATTATGCTGGCTTTGCTGGGAAAAAAGGGGTCATGGAGTCTTCCCCCCAGATTTCAAAGGAAAGCCTAGGAAGCCAAAATATGTGTGGCAAGGTTGGAATTCCTGCAAGCAGGCCCAAATGGGGCAATTTGTGAAGCTGTGATAGTGAAATCAAGGTTGCTAGAAAACCCCTGAGATTTAGAGATGCCAGAAATGTGGAACAACTCTGAGGAAAGGATGTAAGCTGCAAGACATGGAGCAAGGCCAAAAGAGCCAGTATGCCATCCATTGCAATCAACCAGGCTATGGGGCAGAGCCGCCAAGGCCCCTTGGAGATAGTATCTCACTACCATGTGCTCAGGATGCCAGAAATGAAGCTGTAGGCTCAAATGCTTGCCCAGCTGGATTTCAACACTGTCTTGATCTTTTTCCTTCTTTCTAAGGCCCTATTCCTCCCTTTTGGAATACAAATATTTACTCTGTGTCATTGTACATTGGGCGTATGTAACTTGCTTTTTGTTTTTACAAGGCCTCACAGCCAAAAGTTTACCTTGAGTCTCAGAGGAGACTTTGGAATTTTGATCTATGCTGAAACTGTTAAGACTATGGAAATTCTTAGAGATGGACTGAATGCATTTTGTCTCGTGAGATGACTGTGAGGGGGCCAAGGGTGAAGTAATGATTTAGATTTAGAATATTCCCTTAGTTCTCACTTGAACAAGGTCGCAATGTTAGAAATGAGTCTTGGTGGCCGGGCGTGGTGGCGCATGCTTGTAATCCCAGCATTTGGGAGGCTGAGACCAGAGGATCCGGGTTCGCGGCCAGCCTCAGCTACCTAGTGAGGCACTCCGCAACTTAGTGAGACCCTGTTTCAAAATAAAGAGTAAAAAATAGGGCTGGGGTATAGCTCAGAGGTACAATGCCCCTGAGTTCAATCCCCAGTACCGAAAAAAAAAAGAAATGGGTCTTGGTTTATAAGTAGAGGGTCCTGGGAGTGTGACCTTGGTGATTATATTGTTCATCTTCCCCCCATCTCTCTCTCTGCTTCCAGCCTCCACAATATGAGTCTCCCTCTCCCTCTCTCTCTCTCTCTCCCTCCCTCCTTCCCACTGTCATGCCTTGAGCTTCACAGAGACTGGACTCACATAGATTACACCCCAAAATCTTAAAAATTCAAAAAAAAAAAAACTGTAAACAAATAAATCCTCCTTCTTCTAAGTAGTGTGATCAGTCTTTTTGGATTATAGCAGTGAGAATGCTAACCAAAAAATCTTGCTAACCTGATGACCTTTTTTGGAAGTTCTTCAAAATGTGCATATCCTTCAGAAACATCATCAAATCCGCTACTGAGAAAATCCCAAGACACATCATGTGTCTGCCTTACTGCAGAGCCCACATACAGACTTCATTCTTGAATATACAATTACAGATAGAAACTCTTTTCTTTAAGAATGACCACAATTATAGGTAAAGGATGCTCCTTGATTTAAGGATGTTACTTGACTTAAGAGAGGCTTTCCTTAGCATTTTATCAATACTTTGTAGTCAATCTCCTCTGTATAATCCTGAGTTTATATATAATTATAAAAGTTTTTTTGTTTTTTGTTTTTGTTTTTGTTTTTGTTTTTTTTTCATGGGCATCCAGGGGCATCCTTGGATTAGAGAGATAATATCTATTACTCATGATCAGGAAGCACCAGGTAGACTCTTAACTCTACTTCATTCTACTGAAGAGTAAAATCTTTGAGATTTCTGTTTTTATAAAATAGGTTAATTATTCCAGGTGTGGTGGTGCACACCTCCAATCCTGGTACTTGGGAGGCTAAGACAGGAAGATAGTAGCTTTGAAGACAGCTTCAGTCCTTAGCAAAACCCTCAACAACTTAGCAAGACTCTATTTCAAAATAAAAAATAAAAGGAGCTGGGTTGTATCCCAGATATAGAATGCTCCTAAGTTCAATTGCCAGCACTAAAATAAATAAATAAAGTTTAAAATACACATTTTATGACCTTATAAACATCAGAATAAAAATAACAAAGAGGAGCAAACAATACAAATATCCATCAATGGACAAATAGATAAACAAAATGTGGCATATCTATACAATGGAATACTATTCAGTCATTAAAAAAATGAAGTACTGACACATGCTACAAGCTAAATGAACCTTGAAAATATTATACTAAAGTTAAGTGCTAGTTACTAACATCTGCATATTATGATTGCATCTGGATAGAGAAATAGAACATATATTAGTAGTTACTTGAAGCTGAGAGTGCAGATGGGGGGTGAGATTTAGAAGTGGATGACTGCTAAAGGATATGACATTTCTTTTGGGGATCATGAAAATTTTCTAAAATTGATTTTTATACTAAAAAAACTGAACCGTATGCAATAAATGGATGAACTGTGTGGTGTGTGAATTATATCTCAATAAAGTTTTTTTTTAAAGCGGAATCAAGTGAGTGCTGTAAAGAATCATCGTGACAAGAATAGAGTCAATCAAGGAGGGATAGAAAAGAGGTAATTTGGGCTGGTTATCAGGAAAGATTTTGTGCAAAAAGATTTTGATGCTAAGTCTGAGACTTAAATACAAGCAGATTTTTATGGTCCTCAATGATCCTCCTCCAAACCGTTAGTCACACAGCTGTCACAATGATGTTTTAACAACTAAAACCTGCTCATAGGAAGAGGGGCACAGATGGACTTTCTAGGGCACTGTTTATGTTCTGTTTCTTTATGTGGGTAGAAGGTAAGTGAGTGTTATTCGACTCTATGTAAAAATTATATACACTTACTGAAATGGATGATACATTGCAAAATGAAAAATAAAAACTGTATTTTTTCCTCACTCAACAACCCCACATTGTCAACACTGTGGAGCTTGCAGTGCTGGGTATGAGCTGGCTTTCTGAGCAAGACATCCTCGGCTACATACACGGTGCCAAACCATGGGACAGCCGCAGGGTGAGGTGGTCTCAGAGCCTGAGACAGTGACTTGGGTGTGGACAGTTTATTTGGGAGGTAATCCCAGGAAGCAAGAATGAGGGACAGGCAAGTTCAAAGGTAAAGCCCATACAAGGATGTATTTCCCAGCACAGGCAATGGGGTCTTGTTTCCACCAACGCATTGGAGAAGTGTGCAGTGCCTTCTAGAAGTGTCTGTTGGGAAGGAGACCTGCTCCCCCACCCTATGGCCACTGACTTATAGGCAAGTCAGGAAGGTTCCACAGGGGCCAGAGCAGGCCCTGAGGGGGATCTCGGAGAATGGAGAATGGAAGCATGTGGGAGACATTGAAGGTGCAAGGTACCAGCCGCGGGCAAATCTGAGCCCTAGAAGTGCTCCAATAGGGACACCAAAGGCTTCTGCCATGTCTGTTGCTTTTTTTTTTTCTGTGTAGTACTGGGGATTGAACCCACAGGCATGTTACCTCTGAGCTACATTCCCATCCCTTTTTATTTTATTTTAATGTTGTTGTTTTGAAACAGGGTCTCACTAGGTTGCTGAGAGTCTGGCTGCATTGTTGAGCCTGGCCTTGAACATATGAACCTCCTGTCTCAGCCTCCCATGTACTTGGATTACAGGCTTGCTCCACTATACCCAGCTTTACTTCTTAACTACTGAATACCCCCATTTCCTCTCTGCATACATTTTGCTCTGACTATACTTAACTCTTTGTAGTTACCCAGAATTGAAAATAAAGAGTCCTTGAATTACAATGGTTAGACTTAACGATTTTTCAATATTAAGATAGTGCCAAAGCAATATGCATTCAGTATAAACTATATTTTGATTTTTTAACTTTGCCCATTTCCTGGGTCAGCTCCCAATCAACCACAGGATCACAAGGATAAATGACAAATCTGCCACAGTGCCCTGCGTTCTAAGCTATGAGATTTAATATATTAGATGCATGCTGTAGATTGGGTCTGAAATGTACTCCAAAGGCCCAGATGTTTAAAGAACTTGTCTGCAGCTCCTGGCACTACTGGGAGGTAGTGGGACTTTTAGTAGGTATGGCCCAGTTGTAGGAACTTAGGTCTTTGGGGGTATGACCTTGAGGGGGATCTGGGAGCCCTGTCCCTCCCTCTTCCTCTCTGCCTCAGCCACATAGCCCCACCACGATGGACTGTGCCACAACAGTCCTGGAGTAATAGGCCAAGTGACCATGGACTGAAACCAATGAAACTGTGACCCAAAATAAACCTTCCCTGCCTATTAGCTGATTATTCCAGGTATCTTGTCACAGTGATGGAAAGCTGACTAGCACAGCATACTACATGCATCTTGATTTAAGTATTTTTATCTTATTATTAGGCTGGAACCACACCGTATGTCAAAAAGCATCCATACTATGTTCCCCCCCATCCCCATTCTGTTTTTTCAGGATACATACCTTTTTTTTTTTTTTTTCATTTTCTTGTTGAATTCTGATTCATAAAAAAGATATTTGAATGTCTCTTTATCCATGAGGGCTACACTCTTGGTACTTATCACACCAGTACACGTCTTTGTTATAATGCTAGTTGATAATTCTCATGTTTCTCCCCTCTTGGGCTAGCACAGGATTTGGCAGATCGAAAGGACTTAGTAAGTGCTAAAAGATGGGCTGAATGGATTTTATGGCTATTTAATAATTCAGGTTTTTCTGGATGGATGGAGCAGGGGATGGATCTCTGGACCCTTGCATACTCTTTAAAATTACTGAGGATCCCAAAGATCTCTTGTGTCTATGAGTGATACCTATCAAAATCTACCATAGAAGAAAATAAATTTGTATTATATTAAAAAGTGTCATAAAACCATTACATATTGCCATAAATAACATGTTTTTATTTTAAAACTCTGTATTTATTGACAGTTTGGCATTGTTCTGATTTTATTTCAAATATCTTTAATGTCTGGTGTTACAGAGGACAGCTGGATTCTCCTGATTCTGCATCAATCTGCTGTGATACGCTGTTTTGGTTGAAGTATGTGAAGAAAATCCAGCCTCACACAGATGTGTAGTTCAAAAATCAACGTGTATTTTAGTAATCTTTTAAGGTAATTTGAATATTCCTCTTTGAAACTGTAACAAAACTCATTGGAAGCTGGGCGTGATGGTGCATGCTTGTAATCCCAGCATTTGGGAGGCTGAGACCGGAGGATCCGGGTTCACGGCCAGCCTCAGCTACCTAGTGAGGCACTCCACAACTTAGTGAGACTTGGTTTCAAAATAAAGAATAAAAAAATAATGCTGGGGGTATAGCTCGGAGGTAGAACACCCCTGAGTTCAACCCCCAGTACCGCAAAAAAAAAAAAAAAAAAAAAAAAAAAAACTCATTGGAAGGTAATTTCTTAAAGATGGAGAACAATGCCAGTTCTGAAGCCATTTTTATCTTCATGTTTTGCTCATTTGGAAAATATTGGTTTTCAGAGTTATGCAGATTTTCTAAATGTTCACATATTTAATTGTGTAACATCAAAAAATCCTGCTTGGTAGTATCCTACCTAGCTCCTCAGAAAAGTCTTTAAGTATCAGGAAGCTGCCACTCTCACAGCCACGAATTCAATTTTTCAGAATTTCAATTTTTAATTGAAAGTTCAAATTTTATCAGTGGCAACTCATAAGGTGAGTTGATTTCCTTAAAGTGATATGTTAATTTATTTGGTTTTTAATACATTGCCTGACAAATGTCAACTTTAAATAACCAGAGTCTCATTCTTTCAAGTAAAAATAGTGTTCCATGTATTCAAAGGTCTAAAATAATAAAGCTGATACTCTGTACACCTTCATCCAAAGCATCTTTCAGTAAACGTGATGTTTTATTTTTTATTGTTAATGTGTGGCGTTTAAGAACTAAACGGCAAATAAAAAGTACTGTAAGGTTTTCCCCCCACGATCCAGGTCCGAACCCGACACCGGAGGAAAAAGGCGCGTGAAATGCAAGCAAGAAAAAAAAAAAAAAGCTTTATTCAGCTGGGTGGGAGAGCTTATATACCGTCAGGGTGGATTGTTCTAGCTGTTTCTGACCGTGTCAGCTCGGGATTGGAGGGTGCTGAAGGGGAGGGGGTGTCCCTTTGAATGTGACCTAGTAACGGACCCAATAACGGACACAATGGCTCAGGGCCTGTGGTTCAGGGGAAATAGAAACTTATGTTCAGGCTGAGAGCACCTGATTCAGGAGAAATGGAAACTTAGAGATTACAAGGAACTGAAATTTGACTGAACTTCTGACAGAAACTGGGGACCATCTCCTAACAAGTACAAATGGATACCACTTTTTTTTTTTTTTTTTTTTTTTTTTTTTGGTGTGGTACTAGGAATTGAACCCAGAGGCATTCTATCTTCGAGCTACATCCCTAGCACTATTTTTTATTCTTTATTTGGAAATAGGGTCTCACGAAGTTGTAGAGGGCCTCACTAAGTAGCTGAGGCTGGCCACGAACCTGTGATCCTCCTGTCTCAGCCTCTCAAGTACTGGGATTACAAGAGTGGAGTGCGCCACCATGTCTGGCTGGATACCTCTATCTTGATTCATGTAGTTTTGCCCATTAGGTTCATGTGTCATTAATGTAAATGTCAACACATTGAAACAGACCCCATAGTGTGTCAGTATCCTCATGACAGTTCTTTTGGCCTCAGAACCATGGAGTTCTAAGGACACCCAGAGATCCACAAACCACGCTTTGGGAACTGCTGAGAAGACAAATGTGCCATAAACGATTTGCATCCTTGCAAAGAATTTCAAGGGTTTATCAAGTTACGCACATGAAAATAGGGTCAAAAACTATGATCTGACACTACCTCATGACTTAGCTCATCATAGCAATGCCCTCTTAGCAATCCTGGACCACTCTGCTGCACCCTGGGCAGAGGAACATAGACAGTGTCTGACTAGAGGATCCCCCAAAAAATGAATGGAAATTATCAGGAAGGAGAAGCAGCGGGTTTTTTGTCGCTCTCAAACTTACAGCTTCATTCCATTGGTTGAAGAATTCTGGATTGCAATCAAGTTCTTCTCTTCCTTCGCCTTCTTCTTGTACTGGAGATTGAACCTATTGCATTCTACCTTTGAGCTACACTCTCAGCCCTTTTTATTTTATTTTGTTTTGAAACAAGATCTTGCTAACTTCCTGAGGGTCTCACTAAGTTGCTGAGGCTGGCCTCAAACCTGCCATTCTCCTGTCTCAGCCTCTTGACTACTGGGATTACAGATATACATCACCAGGCTGGGTTAAGAGTCAAGTTCTTACTAAACGACTCAGATTCTTTAGATGTTCAAAGGGAAACTAAAGAGGTCTTTGGCCACACTCATATTCCAGTTCTAACCCATTCCTGTGCGTGTGCGCATATGTATGTATGTATCTATGTATACATAAAAAACCTAGGGAAAGGGAAAGATTAGTGCAGAGTTGAACTTGCTCCTTGTAATGCTTTTCTCCATGAGTACTCTGGAGAAAGGTCATACCTTTTACCAATGACAGGATGAGAGGAAAATACTTGGTTGCTGTTTAAATAAAAAAATAACCCAAGAATTTTCAATGACCAGGGCCTAGGCTGGTTTTCCGGGCTGAGGAGGCCAGGTGCTTGGGAGAGCCATCCGCTGCATGCCCTGGTTTTCCTTCTGACTTCTTCTTACTGGACAATGACAGAACTGAGAACGGCAGCTCTAAGGCAAGTGCTAACATTTATTCAGACACTACGCTCGAATAGAGCCTCGTAACTTACAAATATTACCCGAATGTTTGTTAATCACCTAGGCTGTACTAGGCATGTGTATATTTATTAGGTTTTTTTAGTATGAGGAATAATTTATTGAGCATTTACCAGGTATAAGTTTCTGTGCTAAGCATTATATACATATAATGTGCATGCAATATACAATAATATAATAACTCTATATAATTGTGGTTGTTTGTTTAACTACCTCCAACAGCTTTACAGATAGGACTATCAGTTTTTTCATTTAATGCTGAGAACACTAACCTCAGGGAAGTTATTTGTTCAATATGACGCAATTAAAAAAGACTAAAACTCAGATACACCCAAAGCTGAGGCTCTCAACCTCTGTACTGTTTCAAACAGAGTTTTCTCAGAGAAATGTGAGCAGGTCTTTGGGAAACGAGGAAACATTAAGTCCCAAGTAAAGGCACCCCCCCCCCCCTTTATTAACAGGCTCTTTGGATAGCTGTTGTTCTAAAATTGGAATAGAAGAAAAGCATGCCTCTTCTTACCAGGCCCTGTGACAGGTTAGGTACCAGAGGAAGAGCGCTCGCTCCGGGGCCCTCCCCAGTCCATCACTGGCGGGGCTGCTGCTGCTGCTGAGAGATCAGTGGCGCTCAGGCTAGTGGATTTTAGGTGCTGGAGACTTTGCCAATCTGAACTACTGCCTCTGGGCATGTCACCCGGTCCTCACTGGCTGCAAATCAATGGTGACAGTGTTGCCTGCCCCTCCTGGGAGGCCACGGATCTTGGATGACTGTAGTGGCTCACTGATCTTCCCTGGCAGGTGCGTGGGGTCCCTGAGGAAGCAGCAGTCAGGTTTTTCAGGCTACCAGGGAATCCTTCTTCTCACTGCAAAAGGAATATTGAAACTCTCAGCTGGATGGGTTACTCCCAGGCCTGTGCTAATCAGCCTGGAGTCAGGTTTCCATTCCTGTGGAAGTCAGTGGGCTGGTTTTCTGTTTCCATGATCAGAGCAATTCCTGCAGGGCAGCGGGAGGCCAGTCCTTTCCTTCACTGGTGCTGGCTGTGGCTGAGGGTAGAGGGGAGGGGTCCAGAGCAACTGGTTCCAAAAAAAAAAAGTACTCAAGGTATTCATTCATTTATTCGGGGATGTATTATAGCTTAACCAATTTGCTAAAGAATGCTTTCATTCTTTCTTTCTTCCTTTCTTTCTTCTCTCTTCCTGAAGATCTTTATGACCAACAAAGCTCTGCTCTTGAAAAGAAGAAAAGAGTGAAATACCTCAGAACTAAATAGCTTTCTTTTCTTCATAGGATAGATAGGGTATAGAGCAGGATCCATTTTTATTTTATCTTATTTTATTTGTACTGGGGATTGAACCCAGAGACATTCTGCCTCTGAGCTACATTCCCAGCCCTATTTTATTTTTATTTTTGAAACAAGGTCTCACTAGGTTGCTGGGAGTCTCACTACTTGCTGAGGCTGTCCTTGAACCTGTAATCCTCCTATCTTAGCCTCCTAAATACTGGGATTACAGGAACAATATAGGAGCACACCACCATGCCTGGCTGAACAAGATCCATTTTAATAGAATTAGCAGTCAAAGCATTAAAGATATATATTAAACCGGGTGTGGTAGTACACTCCTATAATCCCAGTACTTTAAAGTCTGAGATAGGAAGATAGTAGTTTCGAGGCCAGTCTCAGCAATTTAGTGAGACTCTCAGCAACCTAGTGAGACCCTGTTTTAGGAAATTATGTAAAAAAAGAGCTGGAGGTATAGCTTAGAGGTAGAATGCCCCTGGAAGTTCAATCCCCAGTAACATACACACACACACACACACACACACACACACACACACACACACATACACACGCACATACCTGATTCTTAGATTTCCTAGATTTAATCTCAGGGATTTTTTGTCTTTGCCTTATTTTACTATTAGTAGATAGCAGATTCTTAAAGATCCCACCTCATTTTGTATGCTTTAAGCGAAATGAAAGAAAGAAGAATCTGATCATGCTGCCGCTAGAGTTGTCCCAGGCGGGCCCCACTCATGCCTGGGCGCCCTGTTTGTTGCGAGCAGCATGAACCAGAATGACCTCAAGGGTAAAGTGAGAGCGCAGGACCAGGGCGCTCCCCTGCCTGCTCTACTGCTCCGGGGAGGCGCATTCCTCTTGAAGGAGGAAGGCAATGCAAAGGGAAATGACAGAGAAGTCTCTGATGGCAATTCTAGAGAGAGAAGGGCTTGAGAGGGCAAGGTCAACTAGTGATACACCTGCAGTCCTGTGCCGCACAACAAGGCCCCTGGGTACGGCCACCAGAAGACAGCACATGAGGGTTGTGCCATGAGAAAGACTACAACAGAGCTGAAGATTGTTCATTAGAGCTGTGCAAATTATAACATCTTGCACTTGTATATTGATCATGTGTTT
Source organism: Graphiurus murinus (assembly GCA_004027655.1). Lineage (NCBI taxonomy): Eukaryota > Metazoa > Chordata > Mammalia > Rodentia > Gliridae > Graphiurus > Graphiurus murinus. The sequence goes on from PVLC010000796.1 coordinate 114,575, forward strand.
GCAGTACACTGGTATAAACAAACCTACTGTGTTTCCAGCTATATAAAGCCCTGCAACTATGTGTACGAGGTATGCAGTAGGCTATACCATCTAGGATGGTATACACCATAGCTTACTCTCTGTGTCTGCCCCACGAAAGTGTCTAACAATGCACTTCTTAAAATGTATCCCAGTTGTTAAGTGACATAGACTGCACCAACACTCTCAGACTGCATCCAAAGGTCCAAATATTATAGTGCAAGAAAGTAGTATTTGGTTCTTTCTGCTAATTACCAAAAATGGCTGGAGCTTAACCTGGCTCTGCCTTTTACTAACTGTGTTCCCTTAGGCAAGTTATTTCACTTCTTTCACCTTTATGTTCCTTATCTGTGAAAATAGACTTATGTAATAACTCAAAGGATACATGTGATGATTAAATGGCACAGGATAAAACTTTTGTCCAAGGGCTGGTGATGTACCTTAGTGGTAGAGAGCTTGGCTAGTGTGTATAAGGACTTGGCTTCTGGCACCACAGAAACAAATAAATAGATTTTAAAAATTGTAGAGTTAGAGCAATAAACGGAGGCTCTTGTGGCCATTGTTTTGCTGTAAATATTACCGGAGCTGATCATGCTGGCTCTTAATATATAAGTTTGGTCATTTAAGAGTAAAATGAAATATGCTTCATATATGTACAATGGAGATTTGTTAAAAATATATGTGAGCCCTTAGAAACCTGATGGGAAACTGGAGAGTCAACTTCAACAAATGAGAATTAATGCTTAATTCTATGGGTCCAAGCAGCATGAGCTGGTTTGGCAGACATACCCACTCTCATTATTTTCAGTCTTAGAGTTGCTCTGTCAGAAATCCAAACTCCAGCTTGGACTACATTCCCAATGTGTGCCTGTCAGGGGAAAGTAATTGCCCAAAGAAAATTTGGTCCCATTAGTTAAAGAAGGCTGACTCTTTAAAAAGCAAAGAAAAGTCTCGATAATATAATAAGATACTTTGCTTTTAACATTTAAATGGCATAACTTAGGTTAAAAGTAGCATTTGCTGACGTGGAGAAGGAGAACACGCTTAACCATTTGTCCTACATTTGTTATGCGCTTAAGGAGCCCAAGGAATCAATCATGTAATTATTATAGTGACCACTAGATGGCAGTCCTAAGAGTTAGCCATCGTTTAAAAAAATCACTTTCAGCACTTTAACATTTCTTACCTCCTTAGCTTCACATGGTAGATTTGTGGTCTTGAGATTATGGTTCCAAGATTTTTCATCTGAAAAAACTGATCATCAGAATATCTCACTGATTTACCCCATGCCCGCTATTTAGCAGTTGGTTTAAGCTATGTTCTGTGCATTTTCTACTAACCTTCCTAAATTCTTTACATTTGAAGAGTTTCAAAGACACTAACATTTTAAAGCTTAGAAATTGGGAGGCATGGATGTAGTGGTGTGTGCCTGAGTCCCGGCTACTCAGGAGACTGAGACAGGAGGATCCCTTGAGCCCAGCAGCTCAGGACTAGCCCGGGCCACACAGTGACACCCTGTCTCAAAACTCAAGAAATTGGGAGGACTCTTTAAAATCATTGAGTCTAATTTGATAATTTTTCAGATGAATAGACAGAGTCATGGAGAATTTAAATAACTTGTTCAAGGTCACATGGCTGATTTGTAGCCAAGTCTGGACAAAACTCTGGGCCCCACCTAGACGAAGACCCTTTTAACAAAATACATTTCTTTCTGATACACTATATTTCACAACAAGTACACTACCTTACCAAGCCTCACTTAATAAGATAATATCTGTAGACTTGATCCAATGTCTTTGGTGAAACATTGTCTGCCAGACATAAAGATGTTTACGGATCTGTGAACTTCTTAGCCATCTCCAGTGATAATGAAAACCAGAGCCTACCTCTGACACAGGAAAATACTGAGCATTACAGTTCTCCCCTTCTGGCTAGAGGACAGCTGCTGCAGTGAGGTTTGTGTTTTGTGGTTTGCCTGCTAAATGTTCTCCACTCAAGTCGTGAATGAGGCTATATAGTGGATAAGACAGCACAGATAAATTAAAGAAACATTTATGCTGCCGCAGAAGAAGTAAGACCTCTAGCATTGACAGAAGATCTACAGTCACCCCAGGAGCAATAGGCAATATTGTCACCATTCATTAGCAAAATGGTCTTAAGCTAATGGCCAACTCAGAAAATATTGTTCACACTAACAAAGAGCCCCGCTCCTGAGATTGCCCCCCCGCCACTGGTCAACATGTACAAACCCTGAAAATTAGTCTACTCATATTGGTTGTTTTTATTTTTAGTTCAATGTGCAGTGGAGCTTTTCAATATTCCTAAGTGCTATTGTTCTATGTACTCTTTATATACTTATAATACGGCATTATGAAACTTTCAACTAAATAAAATATTCAGCAATCATCTGGAAAATTTTGTCCTTAAGTTGGAAAACGCAGCATTGGTATAGTAGAAGTCACATCTTGGTGTGACTACCAGCTCCACTTGTCAGGACAGGGAGGGAGAGTTGTGTGGTTATGCCACTTTCTTTGTGTTAAGTCACCTACTTTTTTGGAGGTTCAATGTCCTTATCTATAAAAATGGCATAAATGATATCTGTCCCCCATAGTGTGGGTTGGGACTATTTGTTTGCATGTAATAGAAACCATCTTAAGATAGATTTAGACAAGCTTAGAAGTTTATTCAGGAACAGGTATATAATAAAACCCAGAAAAGAAGCAAGACCTTGGGAAAGTTCTAGAACCAGAGGTCATAAATACAAATCATCTCTGCATCTTCCTCAGTAGTTTCTGCCTCTTGGCAGACCATCCTTCTTTGCTTCTCTGTCTGTACAGCAGGAGGCATGGGGATGAGCAGCCGATAGTGAACAGTGAGGTGTGCAAAGCAACGTTACAAAAGCTCTCCAGGAATACTTCCCAACACTGAATGGGAGTATCAATAGTTGCTTCTGTCTTTCAAAGCTCCAATAAGTTAGTATATGTAAAGTGTTGAGTATAGCCTTAACAGACAATAAATGTTGAATAGTATAGCTATAGTAATAAACTAAAGAGCCACAGTCCCTTCTCCTCCATTTTCAATCCAAGAGCTTGGAAAATGGAAAGATTTATAAGGTTTCAGACAAGCTGTTTGGCATCAAAATTTAGCTGTTGCAATCAAAATCTTTATTTCTTTCATTTGGTGTGAATATGCGTACATTTTTCCACAGAAATTGTGGCACACTTGATTATGGTAGGCTGCTCAGACTCCATTAAGGACATTAGATGTATGCACCTAATCTTTCTAAACCACAAATTCTGGACTCTCAGCAGGTCTTATTAAAAGGGTCTTAGATAATGGATTGAAACTTGTATTATTGCTATTAAAATTTTTAATTATGGCTTAAACCTTTGGATGATAATGCCTATGGAATACTAAAGTCAATATGTGAACATCATTAGCATAGCAAATTTCCTCACTGAATCTTAGTTATGAAATGATTCTAATTGTCCCTTCTTAGTAACTAGGTGTCATTTTATTTAACAATAGCAATAACAACAAAAACAATCTAACTATTATAGCCCAAAGAAGAGGTATATGATACTTATTCATTCATTCACCCATGGGATGATTTGCTTATCCCATCTTTCATTCAATAAGCCTTTTAGCCCAGCACCTACTGTATCCACACACTCTGCTAGAGTCTACCTGCAGGAAGTTGAGGAAAGCAACAATGGCCACCATTACCCCACTGCCAAGAGCACCTGGATGTCCTTTTTCTCAAAGTTACTGCTAGAAAGCACCTGGAGGAAAGAAGTTGCAGAAAGACAGTGCCAGTGTGTGCTTTCCATAGGGAGTTTTTCTTGCCATTTGGATTGGACTCCAGAGTTTTTGTGGCTCTGCTCCAGCAATGACATGGACCTTAGGGCCTGGACCGCATGACTGCATCTTACATATCTCGCGTATGGCTCATCCCTGGGAACCTGGTCTCCGAGGCCAGCTCTCTGGCAAAAGGACCCATGCAGAATGGGTTTTGGCCTTACTGTGTCTGCTTACTGGAATGCAATGTCCTCAGCCTCCCCAGGGCTCTGCCCTAGAGCTGGGTCTACCCAGCCAGCTCCATTTGGCAAGTGGCTTCTCTGACAAAGCAATGAGCTTGGCTTCGTTGACATGCTTGCTTTGAGGTCTGTGCTGTTTTTTTGCCAAAGACCTCAAATTCTTTAGTTTTCCAGGGCTTACTGTACTCAAGGTAGCAGATGGAATTAGGGAGACTTGAGGTTCCCTTTAATAAAGAAACTCATTGCTCCTTCAGAGACACCAAGAAAGGGAGCATCCCAAGACCCAGAAGCTTTTTACAAATGAAGAAACCAAGGCAATGCTATGGTTTGAATGTTTGTGCCTGACAGACACATGTTGAAATTTAAGTGCCATCATGACAATCTAAAAGTGGGAGCATTTGGAAGTGATTTGGGCATGAGAGCTCCCCTTCGTGGATGGATTAATGTTATTATTATCTGCCACAGGAGTGGTTACTTACAAAAGGATGAGTTTGGTTTCTCTCCTTTCCTCCCTCCTTTCATCCTCCCCCTCCCTCTTTGTCTTTCCACCATGGGAAACCTTCTGCCATTTTATGATGTAGCAGGAGAGCCCTTGCCTGACACCAGCACATTGGTCTTGGATTTTCCAATCTCCAAAACTGTGATACATAAATTTCTGTTTGTTATAAACAACCAAGTCCTGTTACCGTGGCAGAAAATGGACTAAGACAGTCACCAAGAGGTTAGACGTGTTAAGTGCCAGTGGTAGAGTATAGCTCAGGCAGCCTCAGACCAGAGGCCAGCCTTAAAGCTGTGCCCTCACTCTGACAGAGGAACATGAAAGAATAGTGGCATACAGAGGAGGGCATGCTCATTCTCAAGTGGGTCCTGGAGGATGCGCAGAACTTTGCTGGGCATATTAATGATGGGACTGGAAGGAAGAAGAACAAGATTCATGATCAGAACAGGATGTGCAAAGACCTGCAGATTCCGGGCGATGCAGTAATTTTGATCAAACATAAGGAGAATTTGGATGTGTTGGAGATGAACCTAAAGTGGCTATCCTCCAGAACATGGGGAACCTTGAACTTTATTCAGGGTGGTTTGGAGTTGATCCTATTGACAAAACACAGAGAGTGAAGGTTTTTAAGCAATGAAATAATATCAGCAGATTTGCTGTTTAGAAATATCACTCTCAGGGCAATGTGGTGAATTAATTGGAGGCTAATGAGAAAATGGGCAGAGAGCAGGACATGGTGGCACAGGCCTGTCATCCCAGTACTTGGGAGGCTGAGACAGAAGAATTACAGATTCGAGGCCAGCCTTAGCAACTTGCTGATACCCTGTTTCAAACTAAAAATATTTTAAAAGGGCTAGGGATATAGCTAGGAGGTAGAATGTCCCTGAGTTAAGTCCAAGTAGGAAAGGAAAGGAAAGAGGGTAGGGGAGAGTAAGGAAGGTGAGGGGAGGGGAAGGGGAATCAGACAAATAAGGAGATGAATACAGTACCTCAAGAAAAGTATGATCAGGATGTTTTTGAAAGTGGTAGCAGTGGAGGAGAGGAGAAAGCATGATCCTAGAGCAGTTCAGGATAGAGCAACATCAGGGATGGGTGGTCAGGAGCATGTGGGAGTTGAGAGAAAAGGAAGATGAGCCCAGAACAAGTCCTGAGTTTCTGACTTGTGGAAATGCTTTGCCATATAGATATATATTAATTTCCGTTATTTTACTTATGATTTGATTATTTTTATGGGGCATCTATTGGATGCCTTCTCTGAGCCAAAATCTATGCTAGATGCTGTGGATAGAAAGATAAGTTAGACAGAATGTTTTCCCTAGTTAAGGAGACAGACACATATGTAGACAATTTCAACACAATGTAATAAATGCTATCATGAAGATATGCATAGGAATAACTTTCTGGTGTAATCATTCACTTATACTGCCTAGAGCATTTCTTATTCATTCTTGGGTCTTTAGTCCTATGGCCATAGCAGGGTTAATTGAGAATTGAATTGGGCTGGGTTCTTGGTACAGTTTTGTTAAGATCAGAGTTCATTCCCCAGGAATCTTACAGAGCTCATAATCATCAGAAATGAGTAGTATATTCTGACCCCAAGACTATATATTCTTGACCTGTCACAGTTCATGTCTATCAAAATGCCCATTGGAACAGAGCAAGGAACACAGGAACAAAGCCTGCTTGACCTGGGAAAGAAACTCCCTATCACAATCAGTGGTTTCAGAATATTAAATCTTCAGACTTGTTAGAGAGCAGGCTTCACCCAGGCTGAGGCAAACTTTTCTTGCCATCATAATCCAAAAGCTACATGCTATACCTTCTTAAGTTAATGGAAACACGAGTCCAAGCTTCATGTAGTTTATTCTGCCCTCTCTAGACCCAAAATAATGGAGTGAAATTTTTCTCTGTATAATGTTGTGTTCTTCCAAATGAGCCTCATAAAATGTACTTAGTTCAGATAATTTCAGTAAGTCTATATTTGAGATAGGAAAAAAATGCTTGCTATTTAGTCTCCCTTCTCCCATCCAAGATCATCTAATTTGGGTTATTATAGAAATTTTTACTTAGATTTTTCCTAGACCAAATGGTCCAGAACTCAACAAAATGTTCATGCACTAAACTCTGGTCTGTGCAATTCAAAGAAAGCCCAAGGTGTTTCCTGACTTCCTAAAGAGATGAAATGTAATTCAGAGATGCATTCTCACTTCTGATTATTGGATTCTATAAAGAGAGTCTCGTATTCATAAGGCCTTGAATGAGAAAATTTTGAAAATATGCAAATATACACATTGTCATTGTTCCACTTACTAAAGTTGCATAATTGTCCAATACTATTCATATGACTGCTGAAAACAACCATTTATTTTATGCTCACAGATTCTGTGGGTTGAGAATTAGGACAGGAAAGTTCAGGGACCGTTCGGGTCTCCAGAAAGATCTGGCATTGACCTGATATATAGGGTCTGGAGTCATCCAAGAGCTTGTTCACTCCGTGTTTGGTTTCTGGACACGGATGAAGTTATGGGTTGGACCTAGAGTGTCCCCAAAGGCTCATGTGTTGAAGGCTTGGTCCCCAGTGCAGTAATCTTCAGAGATGGGCTTAAGGGGAAGTGACTGGATCATGACGGCTCTGATCTCATCAGCAGATTTACCCATTGTTGGATTAATAATCTGATGACATTACTGGAAGGTGGCAGAAGCTTTAGGAAGTGTGGCCTCCTTGGAGGAATGGGTCCCTGGGGGTGTGCCCCTGGGGACTATATCTTGTTCCCCTACTGCTTCCTTTCTGTCACATGCTTTCCCTTCACCACACTATTGGTTGAAACTGTCATAACCCTTCCTAGATTTAAGGGGAAGAGAATCAGATGTTCAAGTCTTGGTAGGTAGTGGCAAGGTCACACAGAAGAAAAGCACACATGATAGGAGATATCTTCAGAAATTACAGCTTGGTACAATCATTATAAAGTAATCTAACTAGAATAAAAGTCCCTTTCTTGAGCACTGTAATTTTTATTTATTTTTTATTATTTTTATTTTTTATTAATTGGTGCATTGTAAGCACTGTAATTTTTAATATTTTCATATGAAATACTACAAGTCTCAGTAATTTAATTTTTAAAGTACTGTTTTCCAAACTTAGTATTTTTGTTTATTTGTATGTCTGTTTTTGTAGCCATTCTAACCTGTTGTCTCATAGAAGTGGAGTGTAGATGCCACCTAAATAAGGTCATAGCAGAAGAGCCAATAGGAAAAGCGGAAGCCCTTCCAGTGGGATGGAGGCCCCAGGCAGAGAGGGGCCAGCACTTGGTCAGGTGTGAGCATTCCCTAACCATCATGCTGAATCTGCAGGGTGCACAGGTACAAAGAATCAGAGTTTAGGGGAGACCCAGAAGAGAGAAGATTTCCTTACATTACAGAAACTTAAGAATATTTCAAGTTAAGAATGCCTGTATTCAGGTGCCACACAGCAGATAGTTCCTAATGACTGAGGAAGGCATTTAGCCTGAGGGCCTGGGGACAGACTCATGGTTTTTAAAACGCCAAAATACCAGGGGACCCAGAGGCCTCCAAAGACCTGGGATTGGGAAACGAAGACTTCAGTCACTGCTGTCCAAGAAGCCCAAAGCCAGGACTGTTCATTGACCCCACATAGGATACTTATAGAGATATCACGACTAGGCATCAAATATCCTCTGCTCACAGAACAAAGCGGTACTTAAGTACCAATCCTCACAACCACCTACCCCTTTAGCCATTTCAAAACTACCCTGTCTCCTAGAGAAAAGTGCAGAAGAAAAAAGTGGGAAACATAGGATTCAGGACTCAGTTTCCTCTTGATTATATATTTACTTAAATATATAATCAATAGGTATAAATATAAAATAGACTGAGTTTATTTCAAAGAAACAATTTATACCAAAGGAGAGTGAGGTTTCTTGAATGGACAATTTTAATTTCCTTATTCCACCATTAATCAGAAACTGGGGTGAGGTAGGGGAGTAGAGATAAGAGCCGGGTGAGATCGCTTTTAAAATTACAAATTTTTTTTTGTTGTTTTTTTTACATTGGAATTGTAGTGGCTACTTGATCTCATGCTACCACTCACCACACTAAATTTTACTGACCTGCTTGATAGGAGAAGGAATGGTCTTTCTCCTGTAACACCCTAAGTGCCCTGCAAAATAGATCAGGGGAAGATTAGCAAGAGGAAAATAGCAGAAGTTTATTAACATGTGTATTACTGATGCAATTGTATGAACCTGGTGATGAGTAACTCAAAACTGTGGTTAGAATGTGGAATTATGTACCCAAATTAGGAGGGGAAGGGGGAACTTACAATGTTTTTGCACATGACTTTGGAAAGATGAGTGGGCCCTTGCGGGAAAGGATGGGAGATACGATCATCTCATAACGGTGTCGGGTTGAAGTCCTGTCCTGCCATCTTCATTCACAGGCTCTGCTTTTAGACAATAAAAGAAATTCAGAGAGAGCCTCTTCCTGCTTTTGTTGAATACAAATGTCTTCCGCTCAAAATAATCCTTATTCCAGATTAACATAACTGAGGGTGGCCTACCTAGAACCCTTCAGTGCATAGAACTCTTTCCCCTCCTAGACCGGAAGCTCACTGGGAGTAGGAATAGTGCTGAGAATCTTTCCAGCTCTGGGCTGGCTCAGAGGGCTTGACCCATCTTTTCCTTCAATGGCCCTCGTAGATATCAACCTACAAACAAGTTCCAATCTCAATGGCACCTGGGTTTGTGTGACTCTTGGGTAAACAGGCTAGATTTAGATAAATAGCAAAAATCCCTACATTTGAAGACTCATTTCCCAGCACTCTGCTCACCTGGCTGTATGACTTTATCTTGAGTTGTGAAACGGTTATATAACCCACATCCCCAGCAGAGAACCGCACTGGAAGCTGATTCTTTTAGTTCAAAGGAAACCCAGATTCTAGGTACATGAGGATGGCACCCCGGAGCTACTGTCGGTGTACACGGTGGCTTTGATGTCGGTAATGAGCATGTTCAGGTACATTCCATTCCTCTCTCAGTTTTAATCTCGACAGCGCTCCAGTTCCAAAGCGGCGAGTGCAGCGCATCTTTTCCACTTTTATCCGCTTCGATTCTTTTCAGCATGTCCTTGGGTCAAGGGTGAGATTTTGTTCTTGGTTCTCAGCTGTAACTCACCTGGAACAAACCCGTCTTTGCTTTTCCTGTCCCCAATTGTGCTTTCAAAAGAGACAGGCTTTGGGACTGCTCCATGTTCTGTCCTAGAAAATTTTCTTTTTACTCAAGTCTGTAAAAGGAATGTTCAAAACGTGATAACTATATTCCTTTTGGTCACACCCCACCCAACCATATGTTGTTGTTTTTTCAGCACACTTAGATTTTTTTTGCAGGATGGCAATATGTTGTTTTTTTGGGTTGCCGCTTGTTTGGGAGTGCTTTTTTTTTGAGTCCTGTGGTCGTGAGAAATATGCCACATTTCTGGGATCAGCCTCCTTGACCAGACCCCACCTTTCATGGGAGTTGGCTAGTGTGTGACTGAAGAATCTCAAGACAGGGGCAGGAGTATCAGTTTTGTTTCCTGGAAGGCCTCCAGATAGAAAACAAGCAGGCAGTGAGCAAAGAAATCATTTTTATTCTTAAAAGTGAAAATGGTCTCCACCCCAGCCCACTCCCAAGACACAGATGAAATATGTCTGGTGGTGTAAATGTGTCTGAGTTCATGTTCCCGCATACTACGGTGTGTTCATAGGGGCAAACTTTCTTGTTTAATTGTGTCTATTTCCTTTCTCTTCCTAACTAGGGCACATGTTTCCGTGTGCTCATCGCGAGTCCAGATACCTGGAAAAATCATCAAAATAGCACCATTTATAGAAACATTGGACTCTAATCTTCACAGCCTCTGGGACATAGAAGAGCCAAGAGGGTTCACTTGCCTGGTCACAGAGCCACCAAGTGGCAGAACTGGAAAAACGCAGGTTTCCCTGGTTCCTGGCATGGCATCCTGTCTCTGGTCTCCTTTCCCTGCCCTCAGCTTTTCCCCAGGAAAATTAAATATCAGATTCCACGTTTCTCCCCTAATAAAACCTATCATGATCTTCATTCACATCTGGCCTCTCTCCTTTGAAACTTGGTGCAGGTACTTACTTCCTTCATTAAATAATTTGTGTGTGGGGGGGGTAGTTTTGGGGATTGAACTCAGGGGCATTCTACTTCTGAGCTACATGCCCATCCCTATTTTATATTTTTATTAAATTTGGAAACAGAGTCTCATTAAGTTGCTGAGGTCCTCATTAAGTTGCCCGGGCTGTCTTTTAACCTGCGATCCTCCTGTCTCAGCCTTCCAAGTGCTAGGATTACAAGTATGTACCACCATACCCAGCCACCTCCTCCATTTATAGTTAGACTCCTATATGGTACACTTATGTGTTTATTTTAACTTCTAGGATTTACATAAATATCTTAACTTCCACAGTTACAGAGATAACTCAATAAATGTGAGAGCCTTGGTCTTCCTCCTGGATTTACCCTGTCAAGTGCTTAGCTATGTGAGTTCTGGCATCATATAGGCCCAAGTTTGAATCCAGGGCAAGTTGTTTTTACATGGCAAGATACAGTATTCTCATATGTAAAGGGAGGTGACAATGTTAACCCACAGAACTGCTGGGAGCATCAACAAAATAAATTACATGCATATCAGAAGCTACACATTTGTCCCTTGAATCCTCTCAACTTTATTTTTTAAACAAAAGTTGTTACAGTTCTTTAGGACTTCCATTTCTACAAGTGCAGCTGCCATCAACGCAGAGCCTCCCCAGTATGTTTAGTCCCCAACATGAGCCCTGGAGCAGCACGGCGCACCTGCTGATTCTGGCATCTGACCTGTTACTGTCTAGACGGAACGTGGTGTGGGCAGAAGCTTTATTCTGGTTGAAATAAGAGAAAAAGCACTTTTTGCCTGGAATGAGTTTTTTTGTTTTGTTTAGTTTTGGTTTGTTTGGTTTGATACTAGGGATTGAACCCAAGGGGTAATCTACCTCTGAGCCACACCTCCATCCTTTTTGTACTTTTTATTTTGAAAAAAGGTCTCTAAGTTGCTGAGGGTATCTCTAAGTTGCAGAGGCTGGCCTAGAACCTGCAATTATCCTGTCTCAGCCTCCCAAGTACTGAGATTATAGTTGTTTACCATCACATCTGGCTAAAAATGGCTAAATTATAAAATTTAACTGATTCACTATTATTTGCTGAGTATCTTCAGCTTGATAAAACTTCTTCCAAAAAATCATAATAGTACTCAACCAAAAATATAACTGTTATTGTAGTAGTTATAATGTATATTGGTTTTATTTACTCACATTCTAAGCAATTTTTTGTGGATTTTAAAAAATCTTAAAAGCAATTTTGTGAAGATGGCACTATTATTATTTCCACTTTGCACAGGAGAAATCTGAGCCATATGAATTTGAACACCTGGCAGAACTTTGCACATTCATCATGAAGAGAGCTGGGATTTTAACACAGGTATGACTTGTTTGCTATGCATTGATGACCCTTCCTCCTATTTATGGTAAAATTAGATTCTTACTTCAAATCTTGGAGGTAGTTGAGATTAGAATACTTTGAGATGAGAAAATATAAGGTGGGAGTGACTAAGAGCTTGGATAAACTCACTTGCCCTGAAGTAACAGTGCCAAGTTTGCTTGCTTACTTATTTGTTTATTTATTTATTTATTTATTTATGATGTTGTACGAGGGACTAAAACCAGGAGACTCTACTACTCAGCTACATCCCTAGCCCTTTTTATTTTTTATTTTGAGGCATGGTCTCACCGAGTTGCCCAGGCTGGCCTGGAACTTGCAATCCTTCAGCCTCAAGCTCCTAAGTAGCTGGGATTACAGGCATGCACCAACATACCCAGCACAATGCAGGGCTTTGAACTAAGCACATTTGACTTATGGGACTTCGGTTTCATGACCTTTCTACTCTACCATGACTCGAACACTTCTTAGGGTGAAATGGAGGGATTGGGGTCAGAGGTAGGCCTCAGTTTGTTATTACCCAATCACATAATCAAGGAGGTGTCATAAATTCATCTATTTTAACTTAAGTTTAACTGCCATCTTTAAACTTCTGTGTCAAAGTTCTGAGGACAAAATTTTAAAGTTTAGACATATGACCTATGCCCCCTTCATACACACACACACACACACACACACACACACACACGCACACATACATATATGCATATATGTAAACATTTTATGTTATAATCGAATGTGTTAAGGAAAAATATTTTGGCTAAAGCTTGACTTTGGTTTATAATACTCATACTCTGTTTTAAAGTTCCTTTTCCTTTTCTTCCCTTGGGGCTGTTGGGAGGCCTGTGGAGTGGGTAAGGTGCCACCTGGCTTCCCTATTACGCTACGCTAACACGGGTGAGTGTCACATTTGAGAGATAAAGTCTCAGATAGAAAAGGTTGGGAGTTAATCTTTGATTGTCTACTGTTCTGATATATTTTCTTTTTCCCTTGTACATTAAAAAAGAAAAAGAAAACTTCTCAAATCATTGTTTACTTTGCATCCAGATAGGTGCTTATGTTTCCCAGCTGCTGCTGATATTTTGGTTTGAAGACAACAGAGCTGAGCCCAGAAGGCTCCACCTGACAGGACCTCTCCTGGACCTGAAGCAAAGGCCCAGCAGTGGATAGCACCCACCCTGTGGCTCAGAAACTTAAAAGTGCTGTGCTAGTCTTTCATCTCGGTTCCAGAACAAGCCTCGACATTATTCCTTTTTCCTTTGTTCATGATGTTTTCTTAGATAAAACTGCCTTTTTCTACCAATTTTTAGTTTTATCTTTTGTTGTGTCCCTCATCCTTTAGGGACCAGTGGAATGACATAATGCTACAGAGAAAAACAACTCAAGAAAAGAGAATAAGGGGCAGGGACAGGGTTTGATTTTAATTAGAGTGGGTGGGGGTAGAACTGACTAGAAAAGTGGTATGTGAAAAAAAGCCAAAAGGAAGCAGGGGAGCTGGTATAGAGGTGAAGGAAACATCCCCTTTGCCCTCTGAAGATTCGGGAATTGAGTCTACTGAAATGAATTGATGATACACCCATTAATGGGGGCCAAAGACATCCAAATTTATGATATACACAGGAGCATCACAGAGGGACTTAGCAGCTTACATTCTCTTCTTCTTAGGTTAGAGGGAATGGGGGCTGTAATGAGGGCTGTAGGCAGTCTTAAAAAATGATTTTTGAAGGAAATGAGAGACCCCCAAAACAGACAATGGCCTGGGACAATGTTTGCCTGGGCTTTAGATGCAGTGTCACACAGGCCTAGTCTTCTTTCTTCAAGTTGATCTTCCCTGCTGGATGAGAATTGCATTTCCCCGCAGAAATTTCATAATCAGTCATGAAACAAGGGAACTTCAGAGGAATCCCCTCCCTTGCTTCAGCTGTATTGTTTCCTAAGCACCAACTCTGGCAGAGAGGGTCCTGGAGGATGAGCACTGCAGGCAGAGGGCAGGCTGAGGGAGGACCCCAGGAGGACAAAAGAGGCTGGAGTCAGACAAGTGCAGACTATCGTTAAGAATTTCATGCTGAATGAGATCGGCCAGACTCAGAAAATCAAGTGTCCTGCATTTCCTCTTATATGTAGAAGCTAGAGAGCAAATAGAAAATAAAAGGATCTCATGAAAATGAGGACAGACCAGCAGAGTAGTGGGAGGATCAGGGAGGCAAGAGAAGAGGGAAAAGGGAGGTTTGGAGAAAGAAACAGGCCAAATAATATGTGTATATATGAATGTATCACTGTTTATCTCACTATCAGGCATGAGGAGGGAAGAAGGGATACACATGGGAAGGAAGCAGGCCAAACGACATAGTGTGCATATATGACTGTCACTGTGACACTCACTATAATATATAAGTACAAGGCACCAAGAAAAGATTAATTAAAAAAAGAATTTCCCTTTCCATCTAAGACCGATGGAAGATTACTACTGTCCTAATATCAGTAGGATATCAGTTATTTAGTAAAAAGATTTGCAGGTAATTAATATAGATATTTACTTCTTGGCTGTAATTTGAGAAGTATCTGTATGATAGTGCTTTCAAGATATGTCCCCCTTGGTCCTGTGAGAAGAGAAGAGTAATATCTTTTGGACCAAAGACTTGGTGCTACTGTTTGAATGTTTGTGTTTCCCACGAGTTTATATGTGATAATATTAGGAGGAGAAAACTTTGGGAAGTAACGGATCTATGATGGTGGGATCTTCACAAATGAGATGAATTCTCCCATTTGAAAAAATGCCTCCAGGCATGATGGCACATGCCTGTCCCTCCTTGAGAGGCTGAGACAAGAGGATCAATGGTTCAGGGACAGCCTGAGCAACATAGTAAGACTCTCAGCAACCTAGTGAGACACTGATTCAAAACAAACAAACAAACAAGAAGACTGGGTATGTAGCTTAGAGGTAGAATGCCCTTGGGTTCAATCCCCAATACCACAAAAAAATAAATAAATGAAAATAAAAATATCCTGGAGAGACCCCTTGTTCCTTCCACCAGGTGAAGTGCCAGTGAAAAGATGACCAGGTATGAGGAATGGGTCCTCACCACTGAATCTACTGGTGTCTGGATCTTGGACTTCCCAGATGCCCAGACTGTGAAGAATTGATGTTGTTCATAAATAGATGTTTGTTGGTCATAACTTCCCACTGTATTGCATTCCTTACTGCATCCTGAACAGAGTGAGGTGCTTGGCTTCCAGTCTCATCTATGCCATGAGTATGACCATCCTAGGGTACATGACCTGTTCTGTTTTTGCCCAGTTTCCTGGTCTACAGAATGGGGACAGTGATACCCTTACTTAGTTAATAGAACATGTTGGAATAGTAAGATAATGCTCTTAAGATACTAAGTATTACAATAATATTATACAAGTTTCCTTCAGCAGGAAGGCCTCTAAATGTGAATGCAGCCCACAATCATCACAAGATGCAGATTAACCTGTTTACCAGAGAAAAGAGCCACTCAGTATGCTCGGTCCTTATATAATGTCACTCACACAGCTGAGCTTCAATGAGCCACAATGAGAAATAATTACTGAATATAAGCTCTGCAGAAGGATGTTACATTAGGTGTATTAGTTTCCTAGGGCTACTAAAAGAAAACCCCAAGGCTAGGAGGTATAACAATGGAAATTTATTCCCTTTTGGTGACAGAGGACAGAAATTAAAATCAAGATTTTGGCAGAGCCATGCTATCTTCAAAGGTTTTAGGGGGGCATTCTTCCTGGCTTCTGATGGCTTCAAAATCACCTCTGCCTTGGTTTCTTTTCACTCCTTGTGTGTCTCTTTTTCTCATGAAGATTGTTGTCATGTGATTTAGGTCCCACCAGGATAATGCAGAATGATCTTATATTATATTCCCTAATTTGTTTTCCTGAACAAACCATTCCTAGTGTATAAGGTCTGGCCCCAGGGAGGCATGAGACCAAAGGGATAGGCAAACACATCCAGGAGTACACAGAGTACAATTCTGGGGGACTTATTGACTAAAATGTGGTCTTGGTTAGCATCAAGCCCAGTTGGATCTCTGCAACTTGGGTCAGAATGAGGGGCATATCTATTGGTTCAGATAAAAGTGACTTTATCCTAACTGGAATGTATCTAGTCTATCTTAAGCTAATATCAAAGAACCAGGCACATTGCTGGTACCAGGGTCCAGATGTAAAGCTCCACAGACCACTTTAGTGGTTTTTTCTTTTTATAGTTTGATTCAATTATATGCAGGGGAAGAAGAACTAGGGTTTCTCTGGAGGCAATCATGACAGTTGTGACTCAAGATGGCTGTAGTGCTATTAAGGTGAATCCATACAATAAGCAAAGTCTTTTGTCCTTAGGAAGGTCCTAGTCACAAGTGCTGGGGATTCAGGGGTGAATATATCATTCAGAGGAGGGGGGCATGATTCAACCCTCTACAGTGGATTTCCTGGTAGTAAAAGACAGCTTTGAGGACAAGGGCCACTCATAATAGAAACACCATGCAGGACACAGAGACAGAGATTTGACAAAGAGAGGCACAGGTGAAAATTTGCATTTGGCTATCACACATTAGTTCTCTTTCTTCTGGAGACCTAAGTTTTTGCTCTGGCTTTCTCTTTCTCCCCAGATGAAAAATCTTGATAAGCTATTTTATCTTCTCTAATCCTCTGGGTGAGGGTAGCTGTTGACATAGAAGTCTTCTTATCTGAAGTACAGAGTTGTGGATGTTAGAGTTTGAAAAGTCTGTTGAAATGATCTAAGTCAGCTTTGTCCTTTTAAACTCCAATGATTTTTTTCAAGGTTGCACAGCCAGTAAAAAGATGAGACTCTGGAATTTTGATTTAAGAAACTGTGCACATGCTTTCTTCCTCGCATGCTTTTCTGGTGGGAATTCTTTCCATCTCTCCTCCTCCTCCTTTAAGAAGAGAAGGTTGAATTTCCAGCATAAGCCCCTACAAAGGAATGTTTCTCCCAGTCTTTAATCTTTTCCCTATCTTTGATCCAGGTTGAAAACTCAGGTATTCATTTTCAACCACTTCTTTGTAAATTTTATTTGTGTTCTAGGTCTCCTTTGGGTGCTATTTCTGTTTTCTTTGACCTGGCTAAGATTTTCATTTTCACATCCTGATAGAGGTTCTATCATGGATGTATATAAAGGATATTATGTTCTATCATAGGTTTATATAAAAACAGACCAATCTTAACATTGTTGGGTTCAGAGATAACTGGATATAAGCAGAAATTTACTAAGTGGAGTTCTAAATGCTAAGTAGAAGTTATCCATGTGAATGGGGAAACTGGTGTGTGTGTGTGTGTGTGTGTGTGTGTGTGTGTGTGTGTGTTGAGTTGGGGGAAGAAAGTGGTGAGAGAAAGAGAGGCATTCATATTTTTAAACAATGCAAAGACATAGACTGAGAGAGCATATATGGTCCCTTTTTAGCACTTGCATTGAATTTGGCATGACTTGAGAGTGGCGGTGTGCAGATATTTGTGCATCAAATGGGGACAGATGGGAGAAATTGAGGTGAAAGATGAGGTTAGACAGGTAGGCAAGAGAGAGGTCACAAGGGGGAAAGCAGATCAGGCTAGGAAATTTGAGTTTACCCTGAAATCAGCTTTTGAAATGACATGGCCAGATTTGCCTAGATAAAGTTCGAGAGCTCTGTTTAATAAATGGCTTCTGTCTCAGTCGACATTCTCACTGCTATAATCCAAAGCAACTGATCACACAACATATAAGAAGGGAGATTTATTTGCTCAGTTTTGTTGAGATCTCAGAGTTTCAGTCTATGTCAGGTCAGGTTACATCTGTGGAGCTCCAGGCATGGTGTTGGGAAGCAGACAGACGAGAGAGCAAGGGCTCTGTTCTGTGCAGCCTGGAAGCAGAGAGATCTAGCCAGCGAGGGGATTTCAGTCTCTAAGGCCACACCCCAAGGACCCGCATTCTCCAGCCACACCTCACCCACCTAGATCATAGCCTAGTAAATCCATTACATTGGATTTATCCACAGATGAGATTACAACCCTTGTGACTTAATTGTATCAACTCTGAACTTCAATACATGAGTTTGGCATGGGACATTCTTTTTTTTTTTTTTTTTTTTTTTTTTTTTTCGGTACTGGGGATTGAACTCAGGGGCATTCTACCTCCAAGCTATACCCCCCAGCCCTATTTTTTATTCTTTATTTTGAAACCGAGTCTGACTAAGTTGCCTCTGGCTGCGAACCCGGATCCTCTGGTCTCAGCCTCCCGAATGCTGGGATTACAAGCATGCGCCACCACGCCCGGCTTGGGACATTCTATATATATAAGCATAACAGATGCCAAGATGAAAGAGAGAAGGCTGTTTAAGTGTTTAATTGTAGTAACAACTAAAATTGCTTGTATCAGGAACTGTTGTACTTTACTTGTATTGCTGTGTAATCCCTTATTATTTGTAAGATCTTACAAGATAGGTCCTATCACTATTCTCCTTTCCGAATGAGGAAACTGAAGCACAGGTGTCATAATACACCTGACCATTGTGTGTAATGGATGGAGTGGTGGGCACAAGTGGAGCCAGGCAGATAAGGGAGGCAGACAAGAAATGATGAAGGCTGGATGAGGGCCATGAAAATGAAGACAGAGAGCAAGAAGCATCTTTGTAGGATTTTGAGCAAAGCCAATGGGACTTGATAATGGAGTAAATGTTGGAAAAAAGAAGAATCAAGAATTATTCCTAGGGCATGGGCTCAAATAGATGGATAGAACAAGGTGCCATTCTGTGACCATAAATAGTTGTATAGAATAAAATAGGGGCTTGACTTTAGAAATTTTGTGCAGTAGTGAGTCTAAAATGGTTCTACTGACACATGCTATTTATTCTGTAAACAAGAAATGATTCTTTTTTTTTCTGTCTGTTTTCTGATTTATGTTGTTGCATACCTAAACTACTTCTTGAGAAGGTGCTGTGAAGGTTCTCAAGGAATTTACTATAATTGCATTTTTACGTGCTAACCCTTACTGAGAAGTACAAAAAAATGAAGGAAAAGGTTTCCTTCTCTTTTACCAGTGGTCTTATCTCCTTTCTTCTCTCTCCTCTCTCTTCCCTTCTCTCTCCTCTCCTCTCATCTCTCCTCCTCCTCCTCCTCCTCCTCCTCCTCCTCCCTCTCTCCCTCCCTTACTACTTCCCTCCCTCTCTATCTCCTTCCATCCCCCTTTCCCTCCCTCCCAGCACACACTTTATACTGTGTAAACCAATAATGATAGTAGGAACCAACTTCCACTTATGGATACAGAGACTGTAAATATGATTAGGGACCCTTGTAATAGGGCCCATCTCCCTGGATCTATGGGGCTCTAAGCAACTTACCATGTACTCAATTTGAAGGGATTTTTTTTAGACCATGATGTCAATCTCACAGATGTTTCTTGAGCTCCTGATGGGTTCTGGGCTATTTGACCCACTCTGAGGCAGCAAGTCCATTATCAGCCAAGCTCAGTGGGATGGTAAAGGAGTCAGGAATGGCAATTAAAAACATTCAGCCAAGTGTAACTATCTCAGCTGCTCCTTTGCATCCTTCCATCAAGCCATTCCTCAGCTTGTTGTTGTCATCTAGTGACCTACTTATTTTATAAAAGTAGATTACATGAAAGTAGAATAATAAAATGACCTTTTTCTTTTACTCTCTCACCAATTAAAAGAAGATTTGAGCTAAGAATAGAGTGTATACTTATGAGCAATAATCTTAGCTACACCTGGGTCATTGTATAGCACATGAAATTGATATCAAGAAGTAAAATAATGGAACTCCTGAACTTCTAGATATTCCGAGTTCTGGATAGTTATATATGACTGCCTACATTGTATCTCCACTAGCTTATGAATAGACATCTCTAGGTAGAACTCTTGAATTTTCATTCCCCAAGCCACCATCTATCACCCTGTGGGCTGGGTGAAGCACATTGATTTCAATCAGTAGCTTAGAAGAAGCAATCCTTTATTCCTCTCATTCCCTCACATACCACATCGACAGTAAATTCTGTTGCCTCTAGCTCCAAAACATGCTGGATTCATAAATATGATCACCTTTTACCACCTCTGTTGTTCGTTGGGTCTAGAATGTCCCGCAAAGGTTCATGTGTTGAAGACTTGGTCCCCAAGGCAGCAGTGTTTGGAGGTGTGTCTTTGTGCTAATCTTGTCAAAATATTACTCCTTCATAACAGAATGGACTATGGAAAGGAAGTGAAAACTGTAGGAGTGGTTCGTTGAAGGGAGTGGTTCGTTGGGAGTGTGTCCTTGGGTACCGTATCTTGTCCTAGGCCCCTTCCCCTCTCTTGCTCTTTCTGCCTCCTTGTTCCCATGAGGGGAGCATCTCTGCTCAGTCATACCCTCCCCACCAGGAAGTCCTGTCTCACCGCAGGCCCACAGCAATGGGGCCAGCCAACCATGGACTGAAGCCTATGAAACCAAAAGGCAAAACAAATCTTCCCTCCTTCAAGTTGTGATTCTCAGATATTTTGTCCTAGCAATGGACAACTAATGTCATTTCCATGGCTAAAACTATAGTCTTGATTTCCATGATCTCATTCCAGTCTCCTGACTGGCTTTTCTGCCTCTAGTCTTGCCCCTCTCTACCCATGGGTCCTCCATACAGTTGCCAGAGCAGTCTCAGCAAAGATTTAAATAGATGGTGCCACTTGTCTACTACATACTATCACATGGTGCCTCCTTATTAGCTTTCAGGTCTCAATACAAATGCCATCTCCTCCAAAAAGCCATTGTCAATCATCTAAGCTAAAGCCACAACCCAATCCCTAGCTACAACACTACCATAGTTTATCTTCTCCAAAGCATTCAAATGCACCTGACATTTTCTATCATATGTGTCTGTTCATGTGTGTATTGTCTCCTCCCAACACAGAGACTAAAGTTTCTAGAGGGAAAAACTCTGAGTCATTCATAGCTTTATCACCAGCATCTACAGCAAGAAAAATATTTGTTGAAGGGCAGACCAAATAACAGATGGACTGACTCTTCTTTAATCCTGACAGGCCTGAAAGGAAATGGTTAGAATGGAAAAAGAGAAAATGGATGAATGGATGAAAGAAGACAACTACCTAATTTCACAACAATGATCCAGTTCGAGAGAGGGTGAACTAGGAGGCAGAGAACGAGAATATTTCTTAGCTCCTTGAAGAACTGACGATATGCTGTCTTGAGAACTGTTCACTCATGGTATGTGGATATACATATTTGCTTACATGGTTACTCACTAGTATACTGTGATCCTGCTGAAATTCTCTACAGCTTTTATTTACATGGAGTATCTTAGATTGGAATAATATACCAATCAGCATGAGGCATAAATCCTCAGTGGAAAAAATTCTTGTAGGAGGGAGTAAGATTTCCTGTCACTGAGAGAAAATGTTGATGAGAAATATAAAGACTGAAAACCTAAGGGTAGGGGGAACAGGTTCAGAGCAGGAGTGAATCCAAAGGAGAAGTGGCTTTGAAAGAATCCTTGACTTAATACTCTTGAACTCGGGAAAAATCGTTCAGTGTCCAGCCTTGTCATGAAGTTAAACTCAGAGTGTTGACTGATGTAGCAGCAGAAAATAAAGGGACAGGGCTAGGGGGAAATGGGACTGTCTGCACACAGCGTTCTCTGCTGGAGCTCATGTCAGGGCAAATGTTTAGCAGAAGGCATTGTGTTGAGGAGTTCCAGACAATTATGGGTGGCAAAATAAAGGTGGTCAAAAGCAGAGCTGAAGTGACGAGGAGGAATCTGAGTGTAAGGATGAGCTCCATGAAGCTCTTCAGGAGGAACTGGCTGCAGCTTCCAGTTGTCACTGTGCAATAGAGGATGTGGAACGATGACAAGGAAGCAGGGTCAAGCAGAGCCTTGATTATCTTTGGTCCCTCTGTCTGTTCAGCCTTAACTTTGATTCTCCTGCTCTACTTGAGTTTATAAATATTTGCTTGTATTTGTCTCCAACAGGACTAGCTACATAATTAGTGGGACCCAGTGCAAAATGAAAATGCAGGACACTCTGTCTGAAAATCATTAAGAACTTCAAAATGGTGACAGCAGAGCATTAAACCAAGTTCAAGATGCTTCTACACATGGGGCAATGTGTAACACATGAATTTGCCTCCTGGCCCCCATTCCATACTTAATCTTTCTCTGAGTCTAGGGCATCAGCTCCAAAGGCCACTAACTTAACCCTGGTCATTGTAGCTCCTTTTCTAAGATCCCTTCACCATCTGTTTCTTAGAGTTCTACTTAGCTTAGTCAGTAAAAATTACCTTTATATTTAACCTTATGTTGTGTTATTTTCTTAACAACTGAGAGTAGATGCAGACAAGTTTCTAGTCCTTATGGGCATACTGAAATGACCCATGCGGAGGTGTTTCCACTCAACACCTTGAATGTGAGAGCACTAGGAAGTAAGTACCCTTAGCATACTAGAACCTTCACCAAGTTAGTCTTAGGGCAGCCCACCAGCTGTCAGTTGCAGGTAGCTGCTCCAATGCACATCACCTCCCCAGAGCTCTGTTCCAAGAGCAGTTTTGTCCTCATTACTTACAGTGGCTTTAGTCTAACACAATTATCGAGTAGGTAGCACAGGAAGATACATAGAAGGCTACTTATAGCCTCAACAGTCCAGAGAGAACATCATCTCAGAAATATCTGCAAACCTGGCAATAATCCTGATGTCCTCCTCAAAAATATTCTCTTTGAGAACTCAGAGTACATCTGAGACCACTGTCACAGAATGTTCCAGAAGGTAAGAAAGACCCACAGCTCAGCATGTGCTCTTTCTCTTTACCATTCAAAGTGTCCTGAGATAGAGGCTTTTAAAATCTCAATCATAAGTTAAAAATTGATGTTAAGGATGGTTTTACTGCAGGCAATTTTGGAGAGAAAATTCCCTTTCAGACTTGCACCTTCCGACAATCAGCATGTGTCTCAGACCTTCCTTTCGTCATGGCAGGGCCACCCTGCCACTGGGTGTGGGGTTGTTTCCGCCCTGTCCCTCCCTTCCTTGTGTAAGCTCTAATATACCCCTGGGCATTAAGGCAACATGACATAAGAATATATTTTCTAAATTTGCATAAAATAAGAACTTCACAGATGGGCAGCACATGCTTCCCATAAGTCCAGTGTGAAAATGGCTCGATAGCACTTGTCGCTACACACATTCTTTCCACATTTCTGGCACACGCACGTCTTAAACAAACAGGAATTGCGACAAGCAAAACAGATGGGGAAAAAAAAAAAAAAAGTTTCCAAGGCACGCATCCCAAAATTCTTCCTTGAACATGGTACTGTAGCACTTGTCACAATAAATCTGAAAGTAGTTTGGGTATTAACAGACAGTCTTTGCTGGAGGGGAAAGCTCAAGATATTCATTTCCATAACTTGGAAAAAATGTTGGGAACACCTTTGCCTCCCCCTAATTATGGAGAGACAGGCTCCAAACTGTCCTCCTGCATATTGGGTGACTTGTTAATTGTGTGGGAAGCTTTCTCTGGTGTCCTCTGCTTTTGTCAGTACACAGAAATAGAAGTGGTAAAACTAGAGAGCAGGAGTGGACTGAAGCATATTTTAAATTCCACACGTTGTCAAGCATGGTTCTCAGTTTGTTTATCTATAGCTATATTTGACCAGGTAGCTTCTATCGGTGCACATCCTCATTAAAGAACAAGACACCATTATAGTTCTAACCAAATTTCAAATTTCTAAAAGTATTTGCAAGGAAATTGAAAAAAAAATGTTGGCAAGTCATGAACCAGGGCTTTGACCTTCCCTTGATTATTACAGGCTACTCCAGTGCACTGAGTGAGCCCCTTAAGCTCTCTGGACACCTGTTGTCACCTATATAGTTGGTCCATCAAAGGTCCCCTTGCCCACTGCTATCATTGTAAGCTGTTACCCTGAACACTCCAGGGAATCTGGAACAAATGTCCATTCAAAGTCACCAGTACTGTTCTGGGCACTGCTTCCTCTGGGTGCTAGGTGAGGAGAGCAACTGTCTTAGGACCAGACTTCCCCATTTATTTGCTCCCACTCTTGATTCCGTCCTCTCCCAAGCCAATGCTCCTTCCCACCCACCAGCTAAGGGCAGCTTGCAGAGGCCAAAAAGGCAAAAATAATTTTCCTAAATACACTTTCCAGATCAAGGATTGTTAACTTGTGTGGGGCACCAGAAGTTCAATTTCAACATTAAAGTTGTAGAGCAATCATGTTTCCTCTTTCCTTAAAAGTCACAGACAAACTTACCTCTATACCAGAACGTATGTTATCCCAGCTCAGCATCTCGGTGTTCTCCAAGAAGACTTATTGTTTTAACTCCGAGCCTTCTCTTGGACAATTTGCCAAGGCAAAGTAATAACGTCTAGAAACTGGAATGCCTACAACCTCCTAAAAAGAAGCTCATCTAAAATTATTATTATTTTTTTTTTTTTTTGCAGTACTGGGGATAGAACCTGGGGGCATTCTACCTCCAAGCTACAACCCCAGCCCAGTTTTTTTTCATTCTTTATTTTGAAACAGGGTCTCACTAAGTTGCGGAGGGCCTCACTAAGCAGCTGAGGCTGGCTGCGAACCCAGATCCTCCAGTCTCAGCCTCCCAAATGCTGGGATTATAAGTGTGCGCCACCACACACACCCGGCTTTAAAATTATTTTATTTTTTATTAAAGTTACCCTACACTGGCCAACTTACTACACATGTATCCTTAAAACTTAAATAAAATTGTGAAACTATGGCATATATACACATGGAATTTTACTCAGCTATAAAGTACAACCAAATTATGTCATCTGCAAGAAAATAGATGGAACCAGAGAATATTATGCTAAGTGAGATTAGCCAATCTCAGAAAGCAAATAGTTGTATGTTTTCTCTCATATGGAGAAGCTAGAGAGAAGTTGGGTGACAAAAGGGACTTCAGATAAAGGAAGAGAGACTCCAGTGAAGTGATGGAGGAGTTTGGGCAGGGAGGATAAGGGGGTAAGGAGACTTGATGAGGGAAACAGTTCAAATAATTCTATGTATATATACAAAATTATCAAAATCAATCTCAATAACATATATGGGCAGAGTGGAATCCAGAAGGAAACATACCAATTGCTGTGTATGTTCCTATCACTGGGAACTTCATTATGATGTATAATTACAATGTGCCAAGAAAAGTATACTTAAGTAAATAAATATTGCATAATAAACCAATAAAGTGACTATAACTAATATTTACTGTTAGTATACATAAGGTATAAGTCCTTGCTCCAAAAGCATTTCTTATTTAATACTCGTAATAAACCTATGAGACAGATATTACCCCTGTTTCACTGATGGACACAGGGCTGAGGTAATTGCAGTTACACAACTAGGAAGTAGGAAAGCCATTTGTACTGCTGGGAAGTTTGGCTAAAGAATTAATATTCCAGCTAGTTTTTGTTGTTATTCTTGATGTTTTCTTTTTGCCTATTTTATGTCATGAAAATAAAATTTTTTTTTCAGAGGTTAAAACTAGCATACATCTTGTCTAATCACTTACCTTCTAACAGAATCCTGGGTAGTCAATGCTGAAAATTGATATTCAGATTGAAGTTTTTGAGATTCAGCCAGATTCTCAGTCATAGAAGGAAGATGTTCATCACTTATCTACTAACAAATTGAATTGTGTTTTTAAAAATAATCTGCAATAAGAACTAAAGGCAAATGGGAAGCCAGGCGTGGTGGCACACGCTTGTAATCCCAGCATTCAGGAGGCTGAGACCAGAGGATCCGGGTTCGCGGCCAGCCTCAGCTACCTAGTGAGGCACTCCGCAACTCAGTGAGACCCTGTTTCAAAATAAAGAATAAAAAATAGGGCTGGGGGTATAGCTCGGAGGTCGAGTGCCCCTGAGTTCAATCGCCAGTACCACAAAAAAAAAAAAGGTAAATGGGATTTCTAATTAACTTTTTATATTTATTCATGTGCAATGCATTCCATATTTGGGCTAAAAATGTCCTTTTATATTGCAATTTTGTTGCGCTAATGTGAAATAAGTTTAAATTTCAAATAGTCGTGGTCCCTGACACTGTTAGAAATCAGAAGTATATCAGGTGAAGCCCAGGAGTGGTGGCCCATGTCTGTAATCCTAGTTCTTGGGAGGCTAAGACAGGAGAATTGAAGATTTGAAGCCAGCCTCAATAACTAAGCAAGATCCTCAGTAACTTAGCAAGACCCTATTTTAAAATAAAAAAGGGCAAGGGATGTATCTCAGAAGTAGAAAGCCCCTAGGTTCAATCCCTAGTTTAAAAAAAGGAAAAAAATATTGGGTAGCCTGTATTCCCAGTAGTTGTGATGCTAAGACAGGGGGATCTTAGGTTCGAGGTCAGCCTTGGCAACTTTGGGAAATCCTGTTTCAAAATAAAAAAGGGCTGAGGGTGTTGCTTGGAGTTAGAATACCACTGGTTTCAATCCTTCATACCAAGGAAGGAAGGAAGGAAGGAAGGAAGGAAGGAAGGAAGGAAGGAAGGAAGGAAGGAAGGAAGGAAGGAAGGAAGGAAGGAAGGAAGGAAGGAAGGAAGGAAGGGAGGGGAAGGGTTGGGGAGAGCAGGAAGGGAGGGAGGGAGGGAAAGGGCTTAGGGGAGAGGGAGGAGGAGGGGAAGGGAAAGAGGAAGGAGAAAAAAGAAAAGTGTGTTTGGTGGCAAAAGAGGCCAGTTTAGACAATTTGTCATGGACAGTCCACCCAAAAATAAGTTCACCAATGGGTTGTCAGTAGATCATCATGTAGATCATTAAATATTCTGAAAAATAACATTTCCCAAAACATGCATTTCTAAAGTCTTCATCACAAAGAGAACATTCAGTCTTTTGGTTCTTTCAATTCTGGGTGTTTTTTTTTTTTTTTTTTTAATTCACTAGGTTAATTTTCTAAACTCCAAATTCACCTCCAAGTTACTTGTGAGAAATGTCAGTGTGACATCATGGTGGGCTGCAGGGGACAAATTCCAATCATTCAGAACACTCTGGTGGAATCTTTTCTTCCTGTTTGCAGGAAAAGGCAAGCTGAGGGAGCCAAACCCCTCATCCAGATAATTAGCAACGCTCCAATCTGTTAATTGAGGACATGTGTGCCAAACCTTCTTGGCAACCTCAGCCAGACAGTTGTGGGGTGGTCAGTCAGTCAGTCACAGTTACTGAGTGCCAGAGTGTGAGGGGCCTCACATTAAGAACTTTGCATTAAAGACAGATCAGATGTGCTCTTTAATAAATAAGAATAAATGTGCGGAATTGTTAGAAAATTGGCTGTTCTTAGTCCTAAATTTGGCGATGCTAAGATCAAAGTGATTTTATTAACCCCATCTCTTTTAATGATCTTCAATGAAAAAATTGAATATATTTTTTCATTGAGTATATTTTACAGAGTTAAATGCAATTACTGGGTCTCTTCCTGGTGGCCATGCAAAATCATTACATGACTAAGGTGAACATTCTCAACCCCAAAATAGCCCAACCAATCAAGAGAGAGATCTGCCGGGTGGAGCAGGGGAAATGCCACAATGAGTGTCTGGGAGACAAACTACAGACGAAACCAGTTCAGAGAACGGTAATTCTCTAATGTTGGGCATTCCAGTAAAGACATGCATACATATTGGCCAGAACCAAAACCTTATTCTATTTGTTTGTTTGTTTGTTTGAGAGATTGTTCCCAGGAACAAACCATGCATTGCTTGGTCTGAAGTGCTTTGTTAAGAACTGGAGATCCACCTGCTCGGTTTGGTTTGAATTCACATTGGAAAAGAAAGCACAGACACTGAAAACGTGTCACAAGTTCAGGGTTAAAAGTGGCCCCAAACAAGAGTAGAGTTCCTGCCTAACAATGGGGAAAACAGCAATGATAGAACTCTGTGTGCAATGGACAAAGACCCATGTGAAGAAATGTGCAAGCCAGCCTTTCAAAATTAAGGTCAGTTTTAGTGAGTTGCAACTTGCTAGTGAAACCATGTTTGTCAAACATGTGAAAAGTGAGTAAGATTCAGCCACAACTTATGTGCATGTGAATACCTCAACTGTAACACATTTGAAGGATTTTAAGTGTGTTGTTAACTACTTTACAGTTTAAAAAAAATACTACTTGACATTTGGAAGTGAAATGATATGTGCAAAACATTAGTCAGATGGTGCTTCTTGCTTTGTGAATGAACTGTATGTAGTTTGAGCAGATTGGATCCAAGGTTTAGTGCCACCAACTACTCTTCAGGAGAGACCCACAATGACTCTTCCAAAACACCTGACATTTTATCCATGTAAACCACTAACATTTTGATCATGCGTTGGTAACGAGAGACAGCTGAATAAGTGAGACAAGGAAAAGTTCTCAATACATCTATGTTTCATTGACTTGCAGAGTATGTTTCAAACCCCCACATGCTCGCTCTCTGTCTTGCCCACTGTGGCAATTTCAGCAAATTGTAAGTGCATAATAAATGCTCCCAGGCTCCGGAGAGAAAACTCTTGCTCAAATCCCAGCTGTGGCCTTTCCCAGCTGTCAGGCTCGGGTGAGTCGCTAACCTCCCAGGCCCTGTTGTTCACATCAGGATCTTCCACATAAACTGAGGTGAGAATAAGACCCGTCACACACCCCAGAGTTGAGCACACGGCGCATCTTATATGTGTGGTTGATTTTGCAATGAAGTTAGTAATTTGGGTTTATTTGGGTCTTTTGTTTGAAAGAATTTCAGGCCTTTCACATCTACAACCTTCCCACTAGGTGAAAAATTAAACGTTTTATTTCATCTTTACAGTATGGGGTTGAGGATACAATCATTTATTTTTCTAGCTAAGATTTCACAATTTGAGGCTCAGGAGTCTGAAATTCTTCAACATAGACACTTTAAACACACATAGATTGAAATAACAATATGGGACTGCTATGATTCGGATGTGGAATGTTCCCTAAAGGCTCAGCCCCGGCCCCCAAAGCAGCACCGTCCAAAGGCAGGGCTTGGGGCCTCACTGGATCCTGAGGTCCTGACCTCACCAGTGGACCAGTCCACTGCGCACTCGGAGATGATGGACTCTTGGGAGGTGGTGAAAACTGTAGGCGGTGGCACTAATTTAAGGAAGTAGGTCGTGGGGAGTGTGCCCTCAATGGTGCATCTTGTTCCTGGTTCCTTCCTTGCTCTCTCTCCCTGCCATGAGGCGAGTTGATTTGCTCCCACACACTCTATCGCGTGGTGTTCTGCTTCACCACAGGCCCAGAAACAATGAGGCCAGTAGATCAGGTCAGCGACTGAAACCTCTGAAACTGTGAGCCGAAGAAACCTTTCCCTTTATAGGTTGTTTATGACAGGTGTTTTGTCATAGCAATGAAAAGTTAACACAGAAATTATGCAATAATAGCAGTAATTTATATCTACCTAACATAATGCAGCAATTGCCGAAGTTTTATTGGGCAAAAAATTATCTTTCCTGATGTAGGAGATTATATATATATATATATATATATATATATATATATATATATATATATATATACATATATATATATATATATATTTTTTTTTAGTACCCAGTGTTGAACTCAGGGGCTTTCTTATCACCAAGCTATACCCCAGCCTTTTTTTCCTAATTTATTTTGAAACAATGCTGAGGCTGGCCTTGAAATTGCAATCTTCCTGTCTCAGCCTCCCAAGTCCTGGGATTACAGTTGTATACCACCACACCTGGCTCACTCTCCATTTTTTCTTTTTTTAATTCTAACATGGTGTCATATTTTTTTTTGCCCCAAATTTCTCCATAGTGCTCAATAACTATATAATAAATTCATTAATAAGCATGTTTTACCTCACCAAAAGATTTTCCTAATTAACTTCTTTTTAAATTGCATTCAGCTGTGCCTGGTGGTGCATGCCTGTGATCTCAGTACTTAAGAGACTGAGACAGGAGGATCACAGGCCAGCCTCAGCAACTTAGCAAGACTCTGTTTCTAAATTAATAATAATAATAATAATAATAATAATAATAATAATAATAATAATGGCTGACAATGTAGCTCGGAGGTAGAATGTTCCTGGGTTCAATCCTCAGTACCAAAAATAATAAATAAATTTAATTCAACAGGCATTTATGAGATCTTCTAAGTACAAGTCTCTGCTAGATATATTGCATTATACGTGATACGACTTCAGCTCTGCACTGGATCTGGGCTCTTCTCACAGACACATCTTCAACACTGGCCTTGGTTGTCTTCAGAGATATGTGAGCATGTAGCAAGGGAATTTTAGAAAGCACCAAACAGGCATCTGCCATCAGGGACACACTGTAGGGTTGCTGATCCCCTCTGCCATAGATGACAATCCATGAGAGTGCAAAGTTACGTTATTACAAAACAAACTGGGAAGGATTTCCTCTAGCACTATTTGTACAGTACTGAATTCCACTGCTGCGCTCTATCTATGGGTTCTGCATCTGTGGTTTCAACTAGCCAGAGTCAAAAATATTAAATGAAAAACAACTGCATCTGCACTGAATACATACAAACCTTTTTTCTTTTTAGTGTTTCCTAAGCTATGCAGTATAGCAACTATTTGCACAGCATGAACTTGGAATTCTGTGTTATGAGAAATCTAGAGACGATTTAACATATGCAGAAGGGTGTGCGTAGGTTATATGTAAGTAATATGCCATTTTATATAAGTAGTTTGAGTTTCTGAAGATTTTGGCATCTGAAGGGGGGAACCAATTTCCCACAGATCCTGAGGCCTCGCACTTGCTATCCTCTTGTCTCACCTCCTCAAGTATCCAGATTGCAGGCATATGCCACTAAACCCAACTTAATTGGCCCTTTTTTTTATCTATAGGTTCTGCATCCCTGAAGTCTACCAGCTGTGGATCAAAAATAGTCAAAGAACAATTTAATCAGGTATACATGAAGGCATCAGTCCCAATCTCACTAGCCTGTATGGGGAGGGACGAGGAAGGAACAAGGTTGGGATACAGAGGGAAATACATCAAGTGATGTGTGCATGTACTTTTATATCACTTTGAACCCCACCATGATGTGTAGTTATAATGCACCAAAACAAGTAAATAAATAAATGAATAAATAAATAAATAAATAAATAAAGTCCAAGAAAAAATACATCTGCACTGGACAGGTACAAACTTTTTTCTTGTCACTGTCCCCTAAAGAATACAGCACAACAGCTATTTACATATCATTTACATGGTTTTTGGTAATATAAACACTATAGAGATGATATACAGGAGGATGCACATAGGTTATCTGCAAATATGTTACCATTGTAATACAAGGAGCTTGAGCATCTGTGGATTTTGGTCCATGTGAGTCTTGGCACCAATGTTCCATAGTTACTGAGTGATAGATAATTGTATGTCCACAATGACCCTGTTTCCAAATAAGGCCACATTCTGAGATGCTGGGGGTTAGGGTTTCAAGATACTGTTTGGGAGCAGACACAACTCAAGCCATAATCAAGCAAATATGCATATGTTATAAAGTAAAATAGAATTAGTAAAATGTGTTTAACTCTATATGTGGTTTGGCAACTTAGTCAAAGTGTTTTAATTTCTCTGAATATCTCTAAAAGAATGAGTTTTCCACAGTGATTACAAACATCTCCAGTCTGACGCTAGGACTCTATCTGGGTAGAAAATATTTCTAAGCAGCAGGAAATGATGTTGAAATTCTCACATCTCCCAGAACAAGTTATTTATGAAATTGTTGGCTATAATGCCATGTTGAGCCTGTTGGGTTTTTTATTTGAATTGTGGTTTTTATGAGCTGACTGACAGGGCTATCTTCTTGACACAATCTAGCACGAAAATCCTAGAGGGGAGTTTTTGTTTAGTCCTTTCAACTCTGTAGTTGGAGTTGAATGAGTATTTTATTTTTAGACAGTTTATAAATTTGGAGTGTTTGAGTTTTGATTTGCATTCAGTCAAATATCTATTGTAGTGTCTTTCTTGGAAATATCAATACCATAATGAAAAGTTATTACTGAAAAGTAGCTAAAGTGCCAAGTAACTGAAAAAGGGAAAACAAAGCTTAAGACATTTTTAGGACTATATATATGTAATATATATATATATATCATATATATTACATATATATATGTTTTTTAGAGAAAAGGATCAGATTATTGTTTTTGTCTCAAGATCTAAAAAGGGATGGAACAGAAATTCACCATGTGCTTATTTAATGTGCTTTCTTATTGAACATTTCCATGTAAAGAGACTGGAAGTCTGGGGAAAAAAAAAAAAAAAAAAGGAAGAAAAGAGAAAGAAGCAAAGCAAAGCAAGTGCGATATAGACTATTCCCTGACTGACACTTAGTGGTAGTTGCTGGGAACTGCAGCTTTTGACCTGTGAGAGTTCTGCGGGGAAATGACAGGAAGAAAATCATATCTTTGGAGTTATAGTTCTTCACATTCACACAAACCCATATCTTATTTAAGAACCTGAATGGATTTTTAAAGACTGACCCTGGAGAGTTGAAATACAGACTGTGGTAATGCAGACCCAAAAGTGTCTAATACTCTAGCCTGCTGTCACACACAAAAAAAAGAAGGAAAAACATGTCTTCCTACTTGCTCTCTGAGTATCACTTCACTTTTCTCATCTATTTTGTCATGAAAAATCAATGAAAAGTTTTTCAATGAAATGGAGAGTTTTTCAATGAAAAAAAAGGCAAGAATTTAACAGATGGGATTATTCATTGATACCACCTCTGGGGGAGACCTACTTGGTAATCTGAATAAAAATATTATGCGATCAATCACCTTCCCATTTAGAAATTCCATTTCTATGAATTTTCATAATAAAATAATCACTCCTTTAGGTAAAACACACCTAGGATTTTTACAGAAAGATATCCATTATTCCACCATTTATTAGCAAAGTTGTGGGGTAAGGCCAACAATAGTGACAGGATGATGTAATTATCTTTTTCATTAACATTATTAAGATAATATTATATAAGAATATTTAATGACAAAATGTTCACATATTTAACAAAAATTTGGTTACAGAAAATATTAGCAAAGTTTTGTAAGAATATATTCACATGTATACATATATTCTCATAAAACTTTGCTCATATATGTGGAATACAGACAGAAAAATCTAACATGATATAAATCAAAATATTTAAAATGGTTATATACAGAGAGTGACAATATGAATTAAATTTCCATCATGAATAGGAGTTATTTCATAAAGAGGAAAAAATACCTAATAAACTATATCTTCTTAAAGCAGTAGAACTTAAAAGAATCACTACCAAAGGTAGTAACAGTTGGATGGATAGAAGAAATTGTTTATTAAAACACGAAGCTACTTGTAATCCCAGCATTTGGGAGGCTGAGACCAGAGGATCCAGGTTCTCGTCCAGCCTCAGCTACCTAGTGAGGCACTCTGCAACTTAGTGAGACCCTGTTTCAAAATAAAAGAATAACAAATAGGGCTGAGGGTATAGCTCGGAGGTAGAATGCCCCTGAGTTCAATCCCCAGTACCTCAAACAAAACAAAACAACAAAACCCCACGAAGCTAAAACTCATAGAGCCCTCAGTTCAATGTGAAGAAAGGAAATAGAATGGTTTCCTGATAATCCAGGATTAGGAGGGGCTGTCAGGAGGCAGGGATCACAGGGCATTTGTAACAAAGCCACATTGGATTTCAACCCGATTGACTACTTAAGCTACTCTTCCCATTTGGTCTTTAACTGAGACTCTCAACAGGTGGTAAACTATCCCCAAACTCCTACTTTTGTGAGACCTGGGACAATTGTCTTAAGTACTCAGAAATTTACTAGCCAATTATGAATATAGGAAATAACCATAACCTCTCTGACCAACTCAAAAGTTATGATAAGTTAGTAAGTGTAAAAACTGTATTAAAAGCTTTATATTACTATATAAATGGAGGATTATGATATAGCCTTTTAATTTCCATTGTCTTACCTTAGTGCCAACAATCAAAGTAGGAAAATCTGGGGACTTGTTTGCGTTATTGATACATTGCACGAACAGGTCTAAATGAAAAAGAAACTAATGACCCTACATTACAGCAGAGCATTGCGCTGGGCATCCTAACTTCTCTTTTCCATTTAGGTTGAGAAGGCTGAGAGATGGTTGATCTTGTTAGTCAGTCTAGAGGGAGATCTTGAGCCATCTGCATGGGGCTTACCAATCCTGCAACCTCAGCCCCTCACTGAAAGCTAAGGTTAACTGACCGGGAACTTACTTGGAAAACGGGGTTGGAGCCCAGGGCTTTCTTCTAATCCCAAGCCAAGTGCAGCTGTGTGGGTGCCTTTGGTGAGGTGGGGAAGATGCGCTGTGGCTTTCAGGAGAACCCTCAAAGGGCAGATGGTAGATCCCCTGGAGGCGAAGGACTGCTTCCCACCTGTTTGCAGGGTGGAAGGAGTCTGCAGACGTCCCTGAGAGCAGAGCAAGAAGAGAACCACTCAAGGGTTGTGTGAGGATATTAGGCTGCTTTATTTCAAGTTTAGCTCTCATTCCACTGGTGTGGCCTTTCTGGGATCTCTGTTGAAGGCCTGGTGTCTTTTTTTTTTTTTTTTCTTTGTGCGTTGTAAGCATACATCTTTGTTAGCTACCAATTGATAACGACATATGTGCCCACATTTCTCATTTGACCCCTTCCCTAGATTCCCACCCCACTCCCTCGCCCTCCCTCCATCTCAGTTCGGTTTAGTGAGTAACCTTGATGTACATTAGAGTGTCCCCCCCGCCTCCTGTCTATCCCCTTCAGTTAAATCAACTTCTTTGTTTATTGAGGGTCTCTCCTTTTCCATCTGGAGACCCTCTTATGCCCCATTTTCTCCCTAGCATCTACATATTAGGGAGAACATATGCTTCTTTACTCTTTGTGACTGGCTGATCTCACTTAACATAATGTTTTCCAGTTGCATCCATTTCCCTGCAAAAAACATGATTTTGTTCTTCTTTATGGCTGAGTAAAATTCCACTGTGTGCATGTCCCATAGTTCTGTAATCCATTCATCTGTCGATAGACATCTTGGCTGCTTCCACAGTTTGGCTATTGTGAATTGTGCAGCTATAAACATAGAGACACATGCGTCGGTCTGATAGCTTGGTTTTCATTCTTTTGGGTAGATACCCAGAAGTGGTATTGCTGGATCATATGGTAGGTTCATTCCCATTCATCTGAGGATCCTCCATACTGTTTTCCAAAGTGGTTGCACTAGTTTGCAATCCCACCAACAATGTGTTAGTGTTCCCACTTCTCCACATCCTCTGGTGTCTTTCTAGAGCCAACCCACCTTGGCAGGAGCTGGACCATAGCCTTGGTCTGCAGTATCATGTGGCTACTTATATATCTCCCCAGCAACTGGCTGCTGAGCTGCTTGGAATCTCCCTCCTCATAGTCCCAATAGGCACTTGCAACAGACCTTTTAGGTCAATTCTCAGTGGTTTTTCTCCCTCAAAGATTTTACCCCTCCAGCTCTCTGCTTTGATGTTTAGAATGTAAGCCTCTTGTCGCTCAGCCCTACTGAGCTGTTGCCTTATGTGAAGACTTAATCCTCCTCTGCTGAAAAATGGTGCTGGAGTAAACGCAGCCTCGGCTGTCCCCTCCTCTCAGAAATCAGAGCTCCATGTCCTTTCTGTGTTGGTTCTCACAAATGCCTTCAAATAGGTGCATTATTCATCTTCTTTACATTTTATAATTGTTTTCAGGGGAGAAAATGAGACCAATGTAGTCATTCATTTATGGCTACAAGAAGCAAGCGTCTTGACGCAGAGGCAGATTAAAACAGAAAAAAATGAAGCCCGGCATGGTGGGATTACACACTTGTAATCCCAGCATTTGGGAGGCTGAGACTGGAGGGTCCCGGTTCTCGGCCAGCCTCAGCTGCTTAGTGAGGCACTCCACTCCGCAACTTAGTGAGACCCTGTTTCAAAATAAAGAATAAAAAATAGGGCTGGGGGTGTAGCTCAGAGGTAGAATTGCAGTACTGGGGTTCAGTCCCCAGTACTGCAATAAATAAATAAATATAAACAGAAAAAATGACGCCTGTCTGGAGTCTTGGGGGACTATTCCTAGTTGGCAGGAAGGCTTCTTAGAGGGTAGCAACTGTCTCTCGTATCACAGGACACTGATGGTAGCTGAGCCTAATAAGGAAAGCCAAAAGTTTGTTAAGGCGGGAAACCTACTATCAGCATCTGCATTGAAGATGGGCTGGAAGAAATCAACCACATTAGGGAAGAGGAAAAGACTGATGAGAAGTAGGACATGAGGGAGGAGA
The DNA here is from genome assembly GCA_004027655.1 of Graphiurus murinus. Taxonomy (NCBI): domain Eukaryota; kingdom Metazoa; phylum Chordata; class Mammalia; order Rodentia; family Gliridae; genus Graphiurus; species Graphiurus murinus. Next base: position 150,978 of record PVLC010000796.1, read on the forward strand.
TATGTGTGGGGGACGGAGTGAAGTTGTCCTTCAGCGTCCACCCAGGATTGGCTCCAAGACTCGGCCACAGATGCCAAAATTCACAGATGCTCAAGCCCATTATATCAGATGATGTATATAACCTACACACATTCTTCTGTATATTTTAAATAATCTCTGGACCGCTTATAATACCCAAAACAATATAAATGCTACTAATTAGCTGTTGTACTATACCGTCAGTGAATAATAACAAGAAAAAAAGTGATGTGTCTTCAGTACAGGCACAATTCTTTTCTTTGAGTATTTTTTATCCACAGTTGGTTGAATTCATGGATGTGGAACAAGCAGATACCCCTACTTTGTGTGGGGTTGGGGGCGTGGGACTGGAGATTGAACGCAGGAACATCCTACCACTAAGCTACACCCCGAGGCCTATTTTATTTTGAAACAAGGTCTCACTAAGTTGCTGAGGGCCTACTAAGTTTTTGAGGCTTGTCCTTGAATCTGTGATTCTCCTGTCTCAGACTCCCAAGTATTGGGATCACAGGTATGGCCAGAACACCCTTTTCTTCAGGAAGAATAAGGATGAGGAAATCTTCTCAGGAAGAAGTCAGGGTATCATCAAAAGGAGTAAGAAATGCAGGTGGGGTGGCATGTTCCTGTAATCCCAGTATTTGGGGGCTAAGACAGGAGGATTGCAAGGTCAAGGCCAGCCTCAGCAACTTAGGGATACTTTCAGCAACTTATCAAGACCCTGTCTCAAATTTTTAAAATAAATTTTTAAAAAAGCTTGATGTACAGCTTTGGATACTATAATTGTGATCTCTGGCCACCTCCTAGAGTCAATAAGTAAAATAATCCTAAAGGAATAACTGAGATGCAAAATAATAAAGTCAGTGAAAAAAGACAAATATGTAATAAACAAAACAAACTATTATAATTACACAAAATATGGAAATAATGTCCAAGTTACAATTAAATCCTTCACAAAAAGAGCATTTTGGGAGGAGGGGTGATTGGAATTAAGCTATTCAAAATTCTTTTATTTTAAGAAGTGGCATAAGGATGTCTTTTATCCATTAACTTTTTAAAAATGAAATATGCTTGCTAAGAATTTTAGGTAAGTTGGGTGTTGTGGCACATGCATATAATCCCATCTACTCAGGAGGCTGATGAAGGAGGATCACACCTTGGAGGCCAGCCTGAGCAACTTAATGAGAACTTGTCTCAAAATAAAATTAAAAGGATTAAAATGTAGCTCAGTGGTATAGTGCTTGCCTAGCATGTGCACAGCCCCTGTGTTCAATTCCCAGTACAAATAAAAAGTAATATTAAGATAATATTTCTTGGCATCTATTGAGTCAGGAACTGAGGGCAAAAGATGAACTGGAAGAACAAATACCATCCCAGTCATTTGGCATTTCAGAATAACGCCTATCTCTTAAGGATTTTTCTTGTATAATTAGAAGTAAAATTCTTAAAACATCACTGGCTTCTTCTTCCCCTGCTTCCTTGGTTACACAAGGCTCAAGTTTCCCACCCACTCACCCCCCCAACACACACACACACACACACACACACACACACACACACACACACACAAAATGCAGGCTAAGCTAAGCTTTCATATATGTGAGTGTGTGTGTGGTACTGGGGATTGAACCCAGGAGCATTCAACCACTGGGCTATACTCCTTGCCCTTTTTATATTTTATTCTGAAATAAGATCTTATTAAGTTACCACATGCTAACCTCAAACCTGCAGTCTTCCTGTCTCAGCACCCCCAAGTAATGAGGTTACAGGTATGCATCATTGTACCAAGCTAAGCTATTTTGATTGAAACAAAAAGAGCTTGTCCCTTTGTTAGAAGCCTGATTCTTTTATGTGCATCCTGAGATCCTACAGTGTCACAACTTACTCTTGCTACAGATTCCACCTTTGCTCAGGGCACCTGTATTGCACTGGTTACCACTATCCCTTCATAATTCAGACCCTCAGTCTTGCATTCGTAATAGTACCTTACATAATAATTCACTTCCCTACCCCCATACACACACTGTAAAACTGGACATTTTCTGTGATACTTGTGGTAATTTTTCTCACCAATGTGAATTAAAGAACTTCAACTGTTTGGGGATCCATGTCCAGATAAAACTAATTCAGGATTCTTTATATTACAAGTGTCAGGAACCCAGTTTGAAGTAGCATGGAAACTGGAGACTATACTAGAATGAATAGCCCTGGCAGAAAGAGAAGGCAACTTGAATGGATTTCAGAGATACCTGAAAAGAGAAGGCCTAATGCCAAGTCCTACTGCTACTACTTCTACTACTACTTACACTCCATATGCATGCACGCTGTTAGGGTTTGGATCTGCAATGTCCCCAAAAGGCTCATGATTTGAAGACTTGGTCCCCAACACAGCAATATTCAGAGATGGGGCTTTGGGGGGGTGGTGGGTCATCGGGGCTCTGACCTTCTGACCCTCTCATCAGTGAATTCGTCCATTGATGGATTAATAAGTTGATGACATTATCCAGAAATGGTGGAAACTATAGGAAGTGGGGCCTAGTGGAAGGAAGCAGGTCACTACATGCACACGCTGGAGGGGTATATCTTGTCCCCAGCCACCCTTCCCCTCTCTCCTCCCTTCTCTTCTCCCCTCTCTCCTCCCCTCCCCTTCTCTCCTCTCATTCCAAGCTGTCGTGAAATGAGCAGTTTTCCTTCACCACACCCTCTGCCATGATGTTTTTGCTTGGAGCCGGAGGACCATGGACTGAAACCTCTGAAATCGTGATGTAAAATAAATCTTTCCTCTTCTAGGTAGTTTTTTCTCAGGTATTTTGTTTCATCAGTGGGAAATGGACACACACATACATACACACACACACACACACACACACACACACACACACACACACACACCTCGCCTCTATGTGTCACCCTGTTCTCTCCTCCTGGGAACTACCTTTTTCTGCACTGTGGTAACCACAGTCATCATTTGCGTCAGGCTCATATTTTCCCATATCGCCTACCTCAAATAGCTGTGAGGACCTGCTGTGCTTCCCGAGCTTCAAATGGGAAAATTCCAGAAGAGGATTGACACCCACTCAGAGAGGTAGAAGTCTGTGAGACGACTCCTAAAGCACACAGATGAAAGAAGAAAAACAAGGGGAAGGGATGGGTTCAAGACAAATAAACAGTAGGTATTCATTTTAATAATCATCAGGTGTTTGAGTTTTCTATGTGTGTATGTTTTCTGTACTGATAAATCAAACCTGCTTCTGCTCCATCTTGGGTCTGCTTCTGAAGAACTCACCTACCTGACACATCTTCATGCAATGTTATTTCTTATCGCAGAGTTACCAGAAGATTAGTTTAAATGTGAGTGTGGTTTTCTTCAGAGGCAGTAATAATAGTTGCTATTTTATTGAGCAACTGTTTTTCTGGCTGATGTCTTAAGTAAGTCCCTCAGAAGCAAATCTAAAACAAAGATTTGGGCACAAGTGATTGATTTAGTCGGTGATTCCAGGAAGGCTCATAGGTGAGTAGGAAGTGAGACAGAGAAAGGAAGGAAGCCAATACAGGATGTGTTAGTAAGTAGGTTACTGATGTGGAATTGGGGCTTGATTCCCCCTGGACCTCTGTGAGATGGAACACATCTCAGTATTGCTCAACCCAGGAGTCAAGGAAGTTGGGTTAAATGCTGCCCTGTGGGCAATAACTTTCTGCTGCAGGCCTTCCCTCTATGTCCAGAGACGCCTTTAGGTGTAACACCAACATCTGCATGAAAAGCTGTTGGCATGTAAGGGAAGAGAAGTACCAGTGGGACGTGGATAGAGGGCCAGCATGATCCCCTGGTTCTAGGCATTAAGTAGACGTTACCTCTACTTTATGATGAGAGTCAGAAAAGATAAGATTTGAACCCAAGAGTCACATAGTAAGTCATTGGAAGAACAAAAGTTTCATTCAGACCTAATTCTGAAGTTCACTGTCATTTTTAGTTTGTCACGACTCCTTTCCCATTTAATATACTGGCAGAATAGATTCCAGATCGTAGTTGATTTGGACAGAGAGAAAGAGCGAAGCCTAGGAGGTACAAGGTGGATGGTAACCAGACAAAAGACTGTCACTGAGGTCCAGAGACTAAGGAAAAGAAAGCACATTCCCTCTTTTTTTTTTTTTTTTTTTTTTGTGTGTGTGTGTGTGTGTGTGTGGTACTGGGGATTGAACTCAGGGGCATTCTACCTCCAAGCTATACCCGCAGCCCTATTTTTTATTCTTTATTTTGAAACAGGGTCTCACTAAGTTGCGGAGGGCCTCACTAGGTAGCTGAGGCTGGCCGTGAACCCAGATCCTCCAGTCTCAGCCTCCCAAGTACTGGGGTACTGAGATTACAAGTGTGGGCCACCACGCCTGGCTAGCACATTCCCTCTTGAGTATGGCTGGCACTAAATTATGTGGATTTCTGAATAAAGGCACAAATGAAGAATAATTATAGATGCTTGGAGAAATACTAAGTACCTGCATTTGTATTATTTGGTAGCACTAAAGTGATCAAATGAAGTAACATTTCTATAGCAATTCATTCATTTTCAGGAGCAACCAAAGAAATCAAGCCCATGCGCTCTATTTTTTTAGTGTGTCTTCATTCTGTAGTTCAGCACCTTTTTAGTGGAGATGCTCAAAAAGGGTTTTCACAAGGACAGAGTCATACCTAGAGCTTTTTGGAGGAGGTTGCCTCACCTTAATACAAGAGTGGTATTATCATCTTTATTCAGAGCTTGAGAAATGCTACTTTTTCAGGTCTTCTGAGTTGAACTTAAGAGATACCAAAGTGACTTAAAAAGACACCTAACTCAGACTGTGTGTAGGGGGGGGTGTCCTACCTCTGAATTACATTCTGCACCCCATTTTATTTTTTAACTTTGAAATATGGTCTCACTGAGTTGCTAAAATCCTCTCCTCAAATCTGTGAAACTGCTGTCTCATCCTCCTAATTACTGGGATTACAGGTGTGTGCCATCATGCTGACTAACACCAACTTTTAAAATTAATTCCCATGCCTAGTAGGATGTCATGATCTGCTCTTTGAATGTAAGGTTCTAAGCTAGTTCATCTCAGCCTCTCCAAATTCAAAGGTACAGGCTTCCCTGCCCTCAAGATCCACTCTAACTCAACTAAGTGTCCAGGGTCCCACCACCTTACAATGAGTTTATGATGCTCTTATGTTGAGAGCTTGTCCACAGTTGGTTCCACAGTGTCCTCTGGTAAGACATGGGTGTTAACAATTTGAACACCTCATGTGACCCTGAAATACTAAGGAACTAACACAGTTCCTGCTGCAACTGGAAGGAACTAACCTGAAAGCATGGCAAGCCCTTGACCCATCGCATTTGCATTTTAGCATCACTCATGGGTCACAAGGATCTTCATCAAGGCTCTGTCCTGATTAACACAGCTGTGTCTCTCAGCTCTTCCTCCTCTCTTGGAACTTGCTGCCTGTGGAATGATACTGCTGGAAAATCAGGCCTCAGCGTTCCAGGATCAAAGATGTTCAGGCTTCTCTCCAAAACTGCCCTTCTTCCAAGTCCATGGAAAGCTCTTTTAGTTTGAATGGTGAGACACTGCTCGCCTAAGACATTGTGTCAGCACCATTAATTCCTCTTTTTCTTTCAGTCTTCTTATCCCCAATATGCACCACTTCTTAATTTTCCCCAAAAGACTTTGAAAACAGGCTTGAAGAAAGACTTGAAAACTCCCCAAACAGCCCAAGGCTAATTCTTGTTTTCTTAAGGAGAGAGGAATTTAAACATCAATTTCTTCTAAAGTAAGAAGGAAAAAAAAATTCATATGAAAGTAAGTCTTAACATTCCTATCCATCCACATGTTTATATAATATTTCTCTAATTTTTTTTCTGTTGCTTGCCAAAGAGATAAAGGGATATAATCCCTACCCTTCTGGCTTGGGCAGAGACTACTGCTGCCTTAGAAAACATAACATCTCATTAGCCTGGAACTAGTTTAAATAGCTCATGTTAGTCATTGTTTTACATAGCTCCTTTCTGTTTGGGCAAAATTTTACCCCCTTCCCAAATTAGGAAATTGTGATCTTATTGTCTATGCTTATATTTGTAGAACTATCTTGTTTTGCCATTTACCTCAAATCACAAATGTAGTGTAACTTTGGAGTGAGTCTTTATGTTCTCTATTGCTGCATCTCTACTTCTAAAATGAAAACAATTGTCTCCACTGATCTAAAAATTATCACTTCCTGCTCTAAAATAATCTAATCTGCACTGCATCAAAATAGATCATGCCACATTTCCTGGAATAAAATACCCATAACCTCTAAAAGGACAACTTTTTTAGTACATACACACGAATATGCACACACACACATATACACACAACAGCTCCTGGCAAAGATTAAAATACAGGCTGTTTAATCCTCATACCCTATTTTTCTAACAGTTTTATTTGGTTTTTTAAAATTGTAAACTCTTTAGAACCCAAAGAATGATTTCATAACCCTATGAAGTATTAAGGAAAGTGATTAGAAAGAGACTTGCCAAAAGTTGGACAAAATCACTCTCTATGGAAAAGGCTTTGTGAAAAGCATGAATTTGGGTTAATCTCTAGATAATAATTGTAAATTATATATGCCTTTCAGTTTGACTAATTTCACAAGCTTATCATTGCTGGCACATTTAATAATGTAACCCAAGGTTTTCCCATGACCTAATATCCCAAGCAAATACTTCTTCAAAGGATTACATCTTTATAAACCCCACAGTGCTTCAGTAATGGTCCTTCTTAGCTGAGCAAGAGAATTTTCATCTTTGTAGAATGGCCATATTAGCTGATCTCCATGTAGAACAAGCTGTTTACTTGGTTGCTGGTTTCCTTGAAACACAAGAAGACTTCATTATATGAATTACTGCCTAAAACATCAATCTTAGAAATAAGCTCCACTGGGCATTATTTATGGATGTTGAGGTCTTAAATGATTCAAATTCAGCTTTGCTCACATCCTCAATAATTATCACCACCAAAGAGAACACATTTTAGAGAACAAGATGTTAAATTATTGTTCCAAAGAATTTATAAAATAAAATCTGTTGCTTTCTCCCACAATTTTTTCAATTAATTATTAAGAGTCCTAATGACCTCATCAGGAAACTTCTGTTTGAGGTGAAGTGTGAACCTGGGGACAAATTATAATGATATGCGGCATAACATTTGGAAAATGAAGCAAACACATTTCTACTGCCCAACACTAAAGGCTTGGCAGGAAGTGCTTTAAATCACAAAATACATTTTTCTCTGAAAACATAGGAAGATGAACACCCCACTTCTCACCTGCATATACTTGAGCTCCCCTTTCAAATTTGGGTAGAAGCTATACTACATGTATTTGAAGTACATGCACATATTCTTAACCTTGATTGGATAAGTGCATTGATATATTGTGAGTCCACATAGGGAGAATGGAGTACATTCAGGCAAGAGTGATGAGCTAGCTGTTGAAAGGGCCGTATTTATTGATCATTTCTCATGCCAGGCAGTATCCTCAGTGCTTATTGTTTCTTTTAACTCTGCTTTAATACCATTACCATGAGCAGATAACTCCATATGGCAGGTGAGGAAACAGAGGCAGAGGGAGACTAAGGAGCTTCCCCAAAGCCACATTCATAAGAGACACACTCTAATACATGCTGTACCACCATGCTGATGGCCTACAGCCATGCAATAGAGAGACTGGTCACTTGGGCCAGGTGGTGGCAATAGAGATGGAGAGAGGCCGATAGGCTGGAGAGACATTTATGTCTACTTCATCTACCAGAGCAAAAAGTTGGGAGCAATGTTAATGTGCAACATTAGAGTTTGACAGACCATATTTATATAAAAGAACACCATGTGGCTATTCAAAATCATTTTTTCCAATCAGTATTAGGAACAAGTATAAGAAGTACTGTCTGAGCCTGCTTTGACATCTCTCAGATTAAAATACTTGGCAAAAACAGCTCAGAAGAGAAAAGATTTATTTGAGCTCATGGGTTTAGAAGTTCAGTCCATGGATGGTTGGCTCCAATGCAGAAATATCATGGCAGCAGGGTGTGGCCGCAGAAAGCTGCTCAACAGCCTGGAAGCAGAGAGAAAGAGAGACAGAGGAAGGGGTCAGGGACCAAGATAGTTCCCAGCGCCACACACCCAGTGACCTACTTTCTCCCATCACACCCTACCTGCCTACACTTACCACCCAGTAAGCCCATTCGCATTAATATACTGTTGGCATTAGAGCTCAAATTCAATTATTTCAACCCCGGATACTTCTTCATTGCCAATAAATGAGCATTTGGGGAGATATTCTATATTCAAAGCATAACAGGTACCATTTATTCTTGACTGAGAATAATATGTTAAATGAAAAGATACAGTAAAAAGTACAGATTTTGGATGATTCTAATTTTGATAAGTGTGCATGTGTATGCATGTGTATATAACACTAAAAATACATTAGAAAAAAAAAGTCGCTCAAAATGAGCTAATACTGAGATATATGGCTGGGAGTTGAGACTCTGCATAACTTATATTTTCTGTTTTATGCCCCTCTTTATTTTTCAGTTATTTCTATAGAAGGAGGTCTTATTTCCATAATGAGGGCAAAAACTTTGCAGGAATAAAAGGATAACAAAGCCACAGGTCAATCATGCAGACTAGAAACGTCCGTGGAGATTTTAGACACAGGTGGACGGGGACCCCAGGTCAACCCTGCAGCTTCAGCCCCCTAAGTGAGTCCACTAGGCCTAGCCAGTGCTGCTCTAGGCACCAGGGAAATCAGGACTTGCAGAAAAATAATCTTCAGCACCTGCATTCAGAGAACATTGGAGAGCCACATTGGCAGGATTAGAGTGGATAATACATGAAGAGCCCCACAAAGGACAGAGAAGTCTGTAAGCAGAAAATGGAAAGTGGAGAGGAGAAAGCAAGGAAGGAAATGGGCTGAGGTAGAGGAGTCAGAGTCTTTTGTCACTTATTCCTCCCCTGGGTGGAGAGCCTTTGTGATATTTAAACCAAGTTTCTGTATAAACCAGCTGTAGTTAAGACGGACAAGACGAGCTGAAGCCATGTATGGAAGCTCTTTGGAGTCCAATGTCATCAAAGATCAAGACCTGAGGTGGGGAAGACTACTGAAAGGGGGAAGTCTGGAGGTTGGTGGGATTCAGAGTGGATAAGTGGGCAGAAGAGGAAGCAATCTGGCACCGAGGTGGAGAGAAATTTAAAAACTGAAGTTGCAGATAAGATCTAATTAGATAAACAACAACAGCAAAAGCAACACCAAACTATTAAAGATGCAGCCCCTTTAGTCTGAGAAACTCTGGGCCTTTGCCGTTGAAGGTACAGACACATCAGTACAAGGACGACTCAGCAACTCAAGAGTTGTATGTTTTCTCTCATATGTAGAAGTTGGAGAGAAAATAGGAAATATAAAGGATTTTAAATGCAGACAGAGACCTGTAGAGGAATGGAAGAGGATTGTGGGAGGGAGTGAGGAAGGGGAAGAGGGAGGACTGAGGAAGGGAACAGTTCTCACAATACAATGGCAATATGTGAAGGTATCACACCAACCTCATTAACGTGTGTGGGGAGCGAGGAGGGGGAAGCAGGGTGAGATGGGGAGAGAAATACACCAAGAGCTGTGTGCATGTATGTTTTAATCACTATATCACTATAATTTCCATGCACTAATAAAATAATGAAAATGAAAAATTTTCAAAAATAAAATAAAATGTCACTATCACCAATGTTAGCTCTTCTTCAGAGGCCTCCTTCCTAATGTTTCTTTCCAAAGTATCTGCCCACTGGGAAGAGATTGAGCTTTGGGAACTCATATCCAGTTCAGACTCCATTTTTATTTTTTAATTATTTATTTATTTATTTATTTATTTATTTATTTATTGCAGCAGAGTTAGAACTCCAGTAAGACACACGTGCCAAGTAAGGCACTGTGTTCTCCAACTGGAGCTACACTGAAACCAACCCACCCACCCCACCGCTACCACCCAGCCAACCTATCCATTCTTTCCAGGGAGTGGAGAAGAACAGATAAACCTCTTGTTCATCATTTCCAAAGTGTTCTGCTGGGACTATGTCCATTTCTCCTAGAGGTTTGAGCAACATTTATTCTGCCTGGACAAACGCAGTCTAGTCCATTTGCATGCTGTTAGCTTCCTTTTTTCTGCAGAGCATTTCATTGCCAAGCACGTTCCGATGATTTATTAGCTAGTCCCCCACGAAAGGCTGAGAAGTTGTTATTTCCTCCATGTTTATGGATGATAAAAGCAGAGCTTCAGATTCATTAAGTGTGTTCCATAAGGTCACCCCACAAGTGTGAAGGACAGAGCTGGGGTTAGAGCGCCTGTTCCCTGACCCTCCCGCCTGGGAGGTGCGCCGGGCTCACTGCCTCTCTGCATGACAACATACCGTGCCGTCAGGGGCAGATGCTGCCTGTCACCCTGACCATCTATCATGCTCATAAGAAGGTGCAATTACAGAGAGCGATTTTAAAAGAAAAAAAAAAGAGCTCTCATCCAGGTGGTGAAAATCACTTTACCAAAATAAAGGCTTAGAAATGGGTGTCTGAGTAGTGGTCACATTTTCCTCCTCCCCTAGCTCCTTTCTTGCTTGCCGCCGAGCATGACTCTGAGCCACCTTCCACTGATGCTACTGACAAGCACTCACAGAGTGAAAAATCAGGTCTTTTTAAGATGTGTCTAAAGAATCAAGAACCAAGGAAAGTGCGGTGAGGAAGAAGAGCCATCTGCTGAATCACAAAAGCAAGAAAGAAGACTGGGGATCCCCCAGGGCCCTAGACCTATTGGAACTGCTTCTCAGCCTTGCTCCCTCCTCTCTGTCCTCTCCCTTGGTTAAAGAACCATTTATCACAGGTGAGTGGGAGATGACTTTCCGTGTCACTATGAAAAATATGCTATAGAATTGATCCAGAAGTGGACAGCGACTCAACTCCTTTATTATACCAGTGAAGAAACTGAAAAATTAAATAAATTCCTGAGAATTAAATGGCAGTTACTGGATGCATCAGGTCTACAGCAGAGGTCCTTTGCCAGTCAGTGGAGACGCTTTTCTACCACATACTGTATTAACATGACTCAATCATTCATTCAAGGAACTTTCCTTGAGGAATTACTGTGGCATAACATAGCCTTTGCCTTTGAAATATTCAGTCCAAAGGACTGTCAGCAATATATAATTTAATTAATAACTACAACATAATTTTTTGTGTGTGGTACTGGGGATTGAACTCAAGGGCCTTTTACTTCTGAGTACATTTCCAGTTCTATTTTATTTTTTATTTGGAAACAGGGTTTTGCTAAGTTGCTGAGAGCCTCACTAAGTTGCTGAGACTGGCTTCAAAACTGAGATCCATCCTCCTGTCTCAGCCTGGGATTACAGGTGTGCACTACCACACCTGGCTTATAATCTTAAATGCAGGTAACAGGGTGAGGGATAAAATCGGGTTTGGGCTGGTTTAAGAGATCTCTTCTAGTTCTAATTATTTCAAATCAGGGGAAAATAGCTCTTGAGAGATACAGAATGAAAAGGAATTTAGTACATTGTATAGGAAGCCTGCACCCTGATAAATTGTCACTTAAATATGAAGACCCCTTCAGTTACAAGGCTAACTGTGATTAGAGCAGGAGGCAAATTTCATTCACAGGACAGTGCTGGTACATGCAGAAATCAGTTGTTTCAAACTGATGTTCGGAACAAAGGCATTGATTACTCACATAGCATTTCCAAATGCTCTCGGGTAGTTGAAGCAAGAAACATATTTAGCATTAGCTCCTCTACATTCTAGTTATGAATATGGGGAAGTGTGTAGGGAAGCAATGGGGGAAGAGCGCAAAACTGATCCAGTTCCAGGTAGGATGAGGGCACGGGAGAAGAGTCAGCCTCGTGGCTCTTGTTCCTGTGGAGCTCCTGTCCAAGGGCAGCAAAACTGCCCATCCTACTGTAACATCGTTCTCTCCAACACCACACTAATTTGATATTTATAGTAGCTTCTGATGTGGGCTAGAGCTTTGGAAACTCGATGGAAGGATTTTCTTTTCATTCTGTGATTTTCTAATCCCTCTCCTTCACCCTCCTGCCTGTCCTGATGGTTTCACAGCTCACTGCCTGTTGTTTTCTTTCAGGTGATGCTGACCTGGCACAATCCTGAATTCAACCTTTGTTCAGCTCATTTTGTTTTTGTTTTTATTTTACTTTATCTGCAAAATACTTGAAGAAGTTAGAAAAGAAATACATTATTCTATTAAATTGATACGTGAGTTATATAGGAAGGTAGCACTTTATCAACACTAAAGACCATTTGTATAGATATAAGGGAAAAACAAAATAGAAAACTTATAGTATTCAAGAAAATAAAAATAACTACAGACTTTTTACATGTATTCTAAAATAGCGAAATAGACATATGACATTCATAAAATACTACAAATAAGCCATAGAACCTTAATCTGGACAGAATTTTAATGGTCATCTATTCCAATATCTCATCAAATACAGAAATATTTTCCACAATCTCTCTGATATTAAAATTTCAAGAAATACAGTAACAACTAACTCATTGCATCATCATCCATGAATGCTGTTTTCAGAATCCTGTAATTGTTTAAAAGTTATTTCTTGAAGCAAACCAAAATCTGCTTCTATGTAATTTCAATTTAAGTTCTTTCCCCTGGAACAACCAAGAATGATTCTCTCCAATCATTTGAAGACATGTATGTTGTTCTGACTACTCTCTAAATTGTCTATGGTTTCAAGTCTTCATGGAGATGGCTCAAGTCTCCTTCTGACTTCCTGCAGTATGCCCGAAGCCCCAACGTCCTTTCCATTCTCCAGGGGCATTGCGAGTGATGTGGTCAACTTCCCAGTAAAACCAGGGCACACCATGCTGATGACATTTTCCAGGACTACCCACCCATGGTTTTATTGGCAGAGATAAACAGTGGTGATTTGGTATTTCTTGTTTTTAAACATTTAATGATAGTTTCTACTGATAATTAAAATATAGAAACTTATGATTTTAATAATTCATTCTAACATTTGCTGATGATAGAATGATATATAGAATAGAATGATATAATGATATATAATTATATATATATTTAGAACTATTTACTGATGAAATATATATTTACATGTAACTATGCAGCTATTTACTGATGATATGTCTATATATCTATATATACGTATATCTATATATATATGCTTTATTAAAAATGAGAAAAATAAATTCTCCTTCTCCTGGTAATTTTCCATGACTTGGTTTTCAATAATTTTTTCAAGGTCACTTTTTCAAGTGTACTCAAGTGACTGAGAAAATAAATTGCCCAAACTTGGATTACAACTCAGTTGAAGTGTTGGTTATTTTACCCATTGTAGGATTTGACCTTCATCTTCTCCCTCATTCTCTTAGCTCCCTGCTACTAATGCAATTCTATATCTTCAGGTTGTGTGTGTGTGTGTGTGTGTGTGTGTGTGTGTGTGTGTGTGTGTGTGTAATGAAGGAAAGAACAATCATGGGGGCTCATGTCTCACTCACAGACTAATTCCATGGGGTATTACTAGTGTGGAGACGTACCATTGTCATATGCTATGACAAACGGTAATCTCTTGTCACACTATTTAAAAGTTATTATATATCTTAGCAAAAAGTTCATTCAGAAACAGTCTTCCCATGTCTTGACAAATACCTTAAGTTTGTTTTTCTGGATATGCCTTCACCCCTTCCTGTATATCCACCTTGAAAAAAAAAAATATGTGGCTACCAGGATGCAGTGAAAAGGACTGGAACTCTGATAATAGAAAGATAAACGATGGCAAGCTAGCCATAGAATTCTGCTGAATTTTCATAGTTCTTATCTATAAACTAAGTAAGCACAGCTGCACAGGGTTTGAGGAGAGATTAAACCAGACACCAGACCCTGTATGTATTGCATCAAGCGCAATGCCTCCAGAAAACGGTCCTTTCTCCTATGACCTGGGCATCACTTGTGCATTTGCAAAATGAGTGGGAGGCATGCCCACACTGCCCTGCTGATAGATGTTCAAATCTTCATGGAAATCAAGGCACCACCTCCAGGAGTTAAGTGGTAACTTGCAGCCCAGAAGAGAAAGACTGAAGCACTGACTGTCAGGCGCATGTTATAATTCCTGCTGGCTGTTAAAACAGCTGGTTACAAGATTTGCAAGAGAATGATTTCAGGAATTCACTGGCTATGGCACAGCCATATTACAATGCGCTCTACCTCGTAGACCCCACCAGGAAACAGTGTAGACAAAGCACACAGGAACTTCCTTCACTCCCAAGCATCACTATCGCATTATTTCCTTCAACTCCCTCACAAAGTAAACAAAATTAAACAATTCAGGTGTTGCTTTTGTGTTTTTTTTATGCTCAGACTTATGTTGCTGCCTGACCCAAAAGACAATTTTATCTAAGTTATAGATCATTAAGCTGAAAAAAAAAAAAAAAGTTTGCCTGTTACTGCTGTTTTACCATCTTGCCCCATCTTGTCTCATTAGCAGGAACTGATTGAGCATGAAGGTGTTCTCTGGCTGTCAGTAGATAAAGTAGGTGCTCTTGGCTTTCATCTGTTCTGAATTCTCCTTGTCTCATTATCTTCCCAAGGTCAGATTCTCTGACACGGCTGCTGCTTGCTTAGCACTCCATCCTGGCAATTACTCGCCAGGCAGCCTTAACCACTATAAGGTGTCTCATTTGCGGCCACCAAGGTGGCATGGGCGCCCAAATCCCTGATCCAACCCCAAACCCAAGCACCCTCAACCCCTCCCTCAAATACAATGGTGTCACAGATCAGTATGACACATTCAGGGTTGCATTTGTTCAACTCCAATACACTATCCCATTGTGACATTCTTATGAAACTGTAGCTCTGTACAGATCATAGAATCCTGATGTCCACTCCTGTTTTATATTGAGACAGGTTGTTATATCACATATCTCAAACTTTGAGGTTTCATCCTTAAACCTCCTTGCTCTGCTTCAATGAAAGGAATATAACAGCAAAGTTCTACAATCTTGACACTTCCATCCATCTTCCTTTCTCCATCAGTAATGCCTGCCATACTACCTGGCCCTTTGTGATGCTGTAAGGAGCAGCCTGGATGCTCCAAGTTCGAGTCCTAGGAGCACAGTTTCAACCATAATGGTGGGTTAAAGAGATATTTATAACAGTAACTGTCTGAATTGAGTTCCTTCTTTCCTAAGGCAGGCGAGGTCCTTAGAGATTGCATTATTTTCTAAAGAATCTGTGTAGGGAAGAGACGGGAATATAGCTCTAACCCAATCCACTTAAAGGTGGATCTGGTTAGAGAGTAACATTCTCCTTTGAAAACTTGAAAATCTCAGACATTTTCACTCTCTACAGAGAAAACAGTGGCTAGGCAACATTTTACTCAAAGAACCAGATTTCTCCCCTTGCCAGAGGTGACAGCACATGCCTGAAATCCCAGTAGCTGGGACACTAGAACTGGAGAATTGCAGATTTGAGGCCAGCCTCAACAATTTAGTGAGACTCTCTGCAACTTAGTGAGACCCTATTTCAAAATTTAAAAATAAAAAAACGGGCTGGGGGTATAGCTCAGAGGTAGAATGTTCCTGGGTTCAATCCCCAATACCTAGAAAAAAAATCAGATTTCTCCTAAAATTGGATACAAATCCATTAGACATACCTATGTCCTTTTCCAGACCAAAAAGACATGTGCAAATGCATACTCGTCTTTGTGGAGGAACAATGACCAAGTCATCTGCGAAGCTTCTAGAAAGCAAGACAGGAGGGCAAACAGGTGCAAGCTCACTGGGAAAGATCCAGCCATCTGCCTCTTTCCAGCACTCCCCCTGACCCCTGTGTGCAAACAGGATGCTCTGGACCCAAGAAGGAACACAAAGCCACTACACTTACCATACTCTGCAAGCTCACTAATCTCAAAGCACTTGGCTCAACATGCAGTTGTTTCCTATAGGGTCATTTATTCTCTCCTCTTCACAAAATAACCAAAACAAAAGGATTTGAAATATTTCCTGTGTCTCATCCATCAATAGGTCCAAAAACTTTAGGGCAAAAAATTATTCTCAACAACTCTCCTTCAGTAAATATACCCGATGAGCACCGAGTGCCCCCGTTAGCTTGGATATCTACACAGTGGGAGGTCAGAGCCCTGTGATTCTCTAAAATTCTGCATAGGTAGATGTAATACTCCAGCGTCACTGTATCAAGAAGGGAGAGGCTTTAGCTAGTGGGTGGAATCATTCATTGCAAATCTAAGAAAGGAATATGTCTCTCTGACCAAAAGCAAAAGGTAAGTGGGTTGGCCCTAGAGGGTTGAAGAATCTGGAATCCTCTTTTTTTTTTCCAGCATTGTTTTGGTATATTACTACATTCTGAGGAACCTAGCTTTATCTATCATGATATAAAAATAATTACAGATAATATTTAATAAGTATATATACTTTTTTGTACTGTAGATTGAACCCAGTAAAAATCTACCTCCAAGCTTCACCCCCAGTCCTTTTTATTTTGAGACAGGGTCTTGCTAAGTTACTGAGGGTGTCATTAAATTGTTGAATCTGACCTCAAACCTACAATCCTCCTATGTCAACCTCCCAAGTGCTGGGATTACAGGTGTGCACCACTGTACCTGGCTAATGAGTATAGGATCTGCTAAATACTTAAGTATATTTCATTTGGTCCTCCCAACAATCCAATGGCAGAGATGCATTATTAACCCAATTTTCAGATTAATTAACTGAAGTTTCATACCTTGCAACATATAACACAGATAGTAAGTTCTATAGCAAATATTTAAGATAAGGCCTGGCCTAAGGAATATGTTTAGAAACCTCTAAGCCTGTCAAGAAACCTACAGAGTGATATTAGTCCTCAGACACTAGAAGTTGCTAAAACAAGAGCAGAAATATTTGTAAGCCTAATAGTCCTGATACTCTTTATACGTCTTCATAGTCTCTGTGTGTTGATTTCCTTTTTGTTTTCTTTTGCAATTTTTGTCTGCCTTAACTTACTCAAGATAAATCAAGGAAGGGAGTTATATCACTTTAGTTTATGAGTGTAAGCACAGAACCACCCCATGGGTTTGGCAAAGTTGACAGAGGGCACAACCTCGTGAGTCCATGAATCATTTACAGGCCACGTCTCACTGCCTAGAGATTCTTGCTTTCAAAAATCTTGATCTTTGTTTTGTTTTAACAAAAGATCATTTGTTTCGTTTTGATTTTCACCACACTGGGGATGAAGGTCCAGTGAAGACACGATTTGCCAGAGATTTCCTTCTGCTGTGACTTCCATACTTTCTGTTTGCCCTTTAAGGGATGAGGCACCATCTTGTGATCTTGGAGAGGAAATCCAAAGAGAATCTATTACCATAAAACATCACCCAGCAGTCTTATCATAGCATTTGACAGTATCACTTTAGTTAACGTTGAGTTAGTGTTTCCATTACAAACCCAATTTACCGAAGGGGGAAGGGAAAGAAGAAAAGATGGGCTCATATGTCAGCCCTGCAAAATGCCATGAGGCTGAAAGCAGACCTGCTAGCCAGGGTAGAACTTTTAAGCCATGACATCCAAGGGGGAAAGAATTCATCTATGCTCCATAGATGAATATTATATTATTCAAAATAGGGCAGCTCAAATATCATCTAAAAGATTGCCAAAGTACCAAATGTCCCCTATTTTCTTGATTCCCTCTTTCCAAAGATCTCTTAAAGTGTTTATAAAAAGAGACTAATAACTGACAAAAAAAAAAAAAAAACTATGGAAAATGATTGCATAGGTTTGTTTGTATGAAATTTCTCAACCTTTATGTCAGATCCTACTGGATTTTTCAGGCATGCAAGAATATTGTAGGACATAAATGTCTCTAATGCATATGGCTTATGAGCCATTTAATAGAAAGATTTTGGGGGCCAAATCAAATTTTGGTCAGCCAGAAAACTAAGAAAATGTACAATGCTTCTTTAAGGTGTTCACAGTTCTTCATAAAATTGCATATCACATGGGTTACTTCTCTTTAACCCTCCCCCCGCAATCAATAAAGAATGAAGGAATGCTTTCCCTCATTTGACTGAACTTACTATGAAATACCACTTTTTAGAAAAATCCAATACTGCCCTTGACTTTCCTGCATTCAGAGGAACTTCTTGTATGTGCACTTGAAAGTGTGTGCATTATTGCAGTAATTGCACGGTTTATTGGTGGGTGTTAGCTTTTTTGTTTCTTTGTTAGTAAAGACAAAATTCTTATTAATAAAGGAATTAAGCAAATATAAAAATGAAGGAAAGAACAGTTTAAAAGCTACTCATTTTTAAAATGTTTTATTCATATCTCTTTGTATCTTATACACTTAATTTACTGATCTGACTCATCCTTGATTTTAAGAACTATAAACTACTGAAAACATAACTGACATAATATTCCACTTGTCAATTCTCCAATTAGATAATAGCAAAGAGAAACTAATCTTATTGTGACATTATGCTGTGCATAGTAAACCTCATGATAAGAAATCTTTTTATTTTAAAAACAGATATCTTGCAAAAAATGTAGACTCAGAAAATTCAATCCACTAACTCCAGGGGGGTCTTGCTACTTTAAAATGCAGGGTTCTTGCCATGCAGTGATGGATTACTAACTGGCACATTCAATGCTCTCCTTTTAAAGAAAAGGAGGCGCATGACTAAGACAATGAGTATGTGGTAAAGTGACCCCTTTAAAAAGACAGACATTTGATTATCACACTGTCTTATGTGGGGCTAGCGGCAGAGGTCAACAATGAAATGTTCCTGCCACCCTACACATTAAGCCTTTTTATTAGTTTTGGCATTGTGTTATTTCCTGTTTCCTGGAACTTAAAACCAGACCATCATTTCTCTCACTAACCTTAAAGTGTGTAGTACCAAGTGGAAGGAACTAGCATTGGATAGATTTCACCAGACTGGATCCAATGGAAGTCACATGTATGCCAGTAGTGGAATTACAAATATTTGGATCTCCACACCCAGACAAGTGCTGACCACTCTCCTGGGGCCCTGCGTTGCATTTGAAAGGACCCAGGAGTGTATGTCAAGCCCATTATGTTCTTTCTGTGGATGCACAGCTCCACCTTGGGAAGTCTCCACTGGTTTGTCCGGATTTGTTCCCAACATTATCCAGCTTTCCCAGGGCCCTGTCCCCTGGTCTGAAAAACTGACCCTCCCCCAAAATGCTGCCAGGAGTTCTTCAAGAATATTGCACTGCACAAGTTCTCGCTAAGTCTTTATGGAAATCAGCTCCTTCTGCTTCTCACTGCCCCTACCTGGTCCACCATCAGCATCTACTCCAACAAAACAGAAATCTTACCAAAGAGAAAGGAAAAAAAATGTTCCTCTAAATCTTTAGAGAAGAACCGAAGCATTTCTCTCAAAGGATTTGAATGCACACAAAATTCTGCTCTTAAAAGTATTAGATTATTGCCAGTGAGTATCAGTTTCATCCTTTAGAGCAACATCACCTGGACTAGCTTTCCTAGAGGGAATTCTGCTCCACACACAGAGTTAAATGATTTCTCTTAGGGAGCCTTCCCAGATCAAAGGAACAGACTGCCTGCCCAAACCCCACAGCTTGCAACACAGAACACGAAATTCTTGCAGTTTGAAATAACTTTGTTTTTAATCTTCTACTATCCCCATTATATATTAAAAATAGGAAAGACAAGTTTTAAGAAGCACTTGGGCTAATAACCAAGATTCATACACTACCCATTCCCAAATTTCCAACTGATCAATTTAGACTTCAGTTCTGAAACACCTGCTACAGAACTCACCATGTCTTGCTTCAAGAATGCTACCTTTTATTAACCTCACATTTCTTCCCTAGAGAATCTTTAAGATTACTGCTAAAATAATACCTACATATAACAAACTGTTAAATAAAATAAGTGGCTTGTCCATCAACAGATGAATGTATTACAAAACTATGGGCAATACACACAATGGAATTCTACTCAGTAATAAAGAAGAACAACATAATATCATTTACAAGAAAATGGAAGGACTTGGAGAACATTATGTTAAGTGAGATTAGCCAGTCACAGAAAGTGAAGGAATATATGTTTTCTCTAATGCACAAGCTTAGAATTATTAACACCAATGGTATGTACATATGTGAAAATCCCGATGTCAATCTCAGTACTCTGTATGGGGGGGGGGAGATGGGGAGGTAGGAGGGACACCAAGTGCCATGTGCATGTATGTCAATGTCAACATGATATACATTATGATGTGAAACCATAATGCACCAATAAAAGCACATTAAAAAATAAGTGGCTTGATGACTTTAAAAGATCTCTAGACCAATCTTTCTCTTCCACCTCTATGAGTTTACGATTTCAATCCTCAGCACAATTAATATTAAATTATGAAATACTCTGATAAGTTATAAAAATAACTTGTCTCAATATCATGATCTTCATATAAAATAATATATGCTATGTAAAAAAAAATTTAGGCTGTAAAGAAACTTGAAAACAAAATATCAAGCCGGGCGTGGTGGCACATGTTTGTAATCCCAGCATTCGGGAGGCTGAGACCAGAGGATCCAGGTTCACGGCCAGCCTCAGCTACTTAGTGAGGCACTCTGCAACTTAGTGAGACCCTGTTTCAAAATAAAGAGTAAAAAATAGGGCTAGGGGTGTAGCTCAGAGGTAGAATGCCTTTGAGTTCAATCCCCAGTACCGCAAAAAAAAGAAAAAAAAAAAAAAAGAAAAGAAAATATCAATCATACAGAATACTCTTACCTACTACTTACATTTTGGTACATTTCAATCTTTCTCTATAAACTGTTTTGTGTAGGTAAGATATTAAAGTTTTACAGTTTCATAATCTGTTTTTCTTTTTTGTTTTTCTTTGGTAATGGGGAGTGAACCTAAGACGATTCTGCCTCTGAACTTTATCCCAGCCCTCTTTATTTTCATTTTTGAAATAGGGTCTCAATGAGTGGCTTGAACTTGTGATTCTCCTCTCTTAGCCTCTCAAATACTAGGCTTATCGCCATGCACCACCACACTCAGCCACAATATACTTTTCTTACCCTAAGCACATGATAAAAATCTGACTATGATTTGTATGTTTCTCAAATGCTCCAATTTAATGGCTCAATAATATTCCATCAAGGAACAGAGCATAATTTACTTAATCATTAAATGTTTAGGTTTTCTTATTTTGACTATTATAGAAAATGTTATAATGCATAGCTTTCTGCATAAATCTTTATTGATATTCCAGGTTATTTCCTTAAAACATATTCTGTGAAGTAGAACTTGGGAACTTGAAATATATTGGTGCAAATATATTGCCAAAGGGTCAGGCGTGGTGGCGCACGCTTGTAATCCTAGCATTTGAGAGGCTGAAACTGAAGGATCCGGGTTCGCGGCCAGCCTCAGCTACCTAGTGAGGCACTCCGCAGCTTAGTGAGATGACACCCTGTTTCAAAATAAAGAGTAAAAAATAGGGCTGGGGGTGTAGTTCAGAGGTAGAATGCCCCTGAGTTCAATCCCCAGTACCACAAAAAAAAAAAAATATATATATATATATACATATATACATATATATATAGCCAAAGTGTATATATCTGTGTATATATATATACACATATATATAGCCAAAGTGCTTTTCAGTAAATTATGACATTTTAATAACCCCATAAGTGTGTGTGTTCATTTAGTTATATCCTTTTTTTTTTTTTTTTTTTTGCGGTACTGGGGATTGAACCCAGGGGCGTTCTACCTCCGAGCTACACCCCCAGCCCTATTATTTATTCTTTATTTTGAAACCGAGTCTCACTAAGTTGCGGAGTGCCTCACTAGGTAGCTGAGGCTGGCCCTGAACCTGGATCCTCCGGTCTCAGCCTCCCAAATGCTGGGATTACAAGTGTGAGCCACCACGCCCAGCTCATTTAGCTATATCCTTATCAAATTTGAATATTATTTTTTTAATTCCCTGTGTACAAAAAATAAAAATCCCCCCATTTCCAATCAAGATAGAGTAACAAGGCCAGAATAAAACCCTCCACTTAAAACACCAGACAAAATAGATGAAACTGTGACCTGAGGCAGTGGACATCAGACAGAAAAGGGTGTTGACTCTTGAAAGATGGCAAATAAATAGAGTTCTGAGCCCTATGATTGCCCAGCCACCTGTCCGAAGGAAGCGTGTGGGTGGCACCCTAGAGAGGGGCAGCTTGGGTGATCTTAGAAGTCTCCCTGAGTGGGGAAGCCATGGAAACTCGAGTTCATGAGGCAGAGTACCACAGAGGCCAAAACTGCATAGAGAGAAAGGTGCAGGGGTCTGCGTGTGCCCCTCCTCCAAGACGTGATGTGAGGAAAGGCCAGGACAGAGCCAGCCTAAGGGGAGGGAGGGAGCTGTGATCAGATCAAACTCAGAGCTGGAAAGGGAGCCACCACCAACAGCCAGAATGGGACACTTCATATTTTGGATCCATCTGCTAGAGTACCAAGAAGAGTCATGGATCAACAGTGTGGAAAATTAACCTTAAACTAAATACAGTTCTAGCCCAACAAAGCTTAAAATCAAGACCTGAAAGTCTCCGACTGTTTCTAAGAAGTGTGAACACATTTCAGAAAAAAGTTCAATGATAATTACAGAAATATAAAATAGCTAAAACCTAACAAGATAAAATTCACATCTGGTAGCCAATCAAAAGTTACCAAACATGAAAAGAACAGAAAAATATGATCGGTAATGAGGAGAAAATCCACTAATTAAAATTAATGCATAAATAGCACGAATGAAGTAATAAACAGGATCGTTGAAACAGTTAAATCTGCACCCTGTGTGTTTAAGAAACTAGAGAAATTTTGAATGCTACCCTTTAAAAATTGATCAACTGGATTTCATCAAAATCAAAATCTTCTGCTTTTTAAAATACCTTGTGAAGAAAATTAAAAGGCAGCCTACAGGCAGAGGAAAATGTTAGAATTATATATAACAGAAAAGTTTATACCCAGAATGTTTATGGAAGTCTTCCAACTCATAATAAAAAGAAAATTCAATTTTTAAAAAAAGAAGAATCAAACAAACACATAATCCACAAAAGAGGTACATAACTGGTTAGTAAGCACTTGAAAGTTATGTAATTGTCTTCAAGAACATAAAGATGGAAATCGCAATGAGACACTGCTTCAAATCTATTAGAAGAGCTAACATTAAAAAGACTAAAAGCTAGCATAGTGGCATACCTATAATCCCAGCATTTGGGAGGCTGAGACAGGAGGATCACAGGTTCAAAGCCAGGCTCAGCAACTTAGCAAGGCCTTCAACAACTTAAAGAGGCCCTGTTTCAAAGTAAAAAATAAAATAAGGTTGGGGGTCTAGAGATAGAATGCCCCTGAGTTTCAATATATATATATATATATATATATATATATATATATACTGAGAATTGAAAAGATGTAGGGAAACTCAATCTCTCATTTATGACTGACAAAACTGGCAGTTTTTTTAAAAAGCCAGATAGATATTTATCCTACTACCCAACTTTTTCACTACTAGGCATTTATACCCAAGAAATAAAAGCATGTGTTACAAAGAGTCTGATTCTACTTTTTTATGTTCCACTAACTTTCAATCCCTTTCCATCCCCTTTCCTTTTGCTCATATCTGGGCAAACCGATAAAAAAGCTTTGACATCCTAAGCTTTCCTAAGAAAGAGAGACTCAAACCATGCAAAGATCAGCTCCTGGGAACACTCATCTCCACTAATCACACATAAAAAACCCAGTTCCATCCCTTGCTCCAGCCACTAGGTTGAGTGCTTGCCCTTCTCTCTCAATAAAGTCCCTTTTTGAGAGCACTATACATTTCCCATACCTTCTTAGTGTGTATGTACGGCAACATCACTCTGAACATTCACACAATATTCCATGTAGGGTTGAACCCTTCACAGAGTAACCCAAAAGAATGCACACACACACACACACACACACACACACACACACACACACTCACTCATAGCAACTTTATTCATTATAATCCCAAACTGGAAATAATCCAAATGTCAACAATGGGTAAATGAATACACAAATAATGGTGTACTTATAAAATAGATTACTTTGTAAGAAAACAAATTATTGTTAGAACTGTTCATTCCTCAAGTATCCTTTATCTTAAAGATATTATGAGGTCTGGAGGAGCCATATACATGAGCACACAGTACATGAATCTATTTATACAAAAATCTTAAACCGACATAACTAACCAATCTGGATTAAAATAAGATTAGTGGCTTCCTGAGACTGAAGGGGGTTTGACTGCAATAGGGAACAAAATAATTTTCTTGGAAAATGTAAATGTTTTATATTCCAATTTTGATGGTGTTTACACGGATGTATTCATTTGTCAAAAGTCCTTGACTTTAAAATGAGTTAAATTGCCTTTGTGTGATTTTACCTGAGTTGGTATTAAAAAATGATTGTTAGGTTTATCATGTAACCCCTTTGTGTCCTACAAAGAAGGAAGAATACACCCCAGGCAGAGCAACGGAACACTGTGGCTGTCCTCTGCAGACTCGGCATGTTCAATGGGAGTTGGAGCATCCTAAGGTGACACAACAAGTAGAGGTACTCAGATATCAGAGCCAAGATCCACCTGGTTACCACAACATATAGCATGACTATCTTGCAACAAGAATGACATCAATGAAGCTCTGGAGGTTGCTGATTGTGCAAGGCCTCAGACTGAAGAAAAGATGACTATCCCAACATGTATTACTCAATATTGTATAACGGTAACAAATGAAATCTGCAAGTCAAGTAAACAAAGCTCAAAATAGGATTCCTAAAATATAGCATCACGGGTTTTCTTCCACTGTGCTCATGAATGATGACAGAGACAATGATGTCACCAGCATCAGGGATTTCCTCAGTTTCAAATTTTAAATGAACGCTGTGGAAGAGACATCTTTAAAAATCTGGTAAATTACACAAAAAGTACAGAAAGGAAATCTTGGTAGGTCAATGTTTAAGCTCTGCCATTTAAGTCTACCACCATAGTCTAGAGAGCCAGGTATGACTATTCTTGTTCTGAGGATCAGGCACTTGTACTAATTCCTAAGGACATGCAGTGTTACTGGAGGTCAGATAGTAGAACTTTCATCCAAATCTCATCTCACAATAAGCATAGTGGGACACAATTCTATCTTGATATTATGTTCCCAGTTTCTGAGTGGAAAACTCCCTTATAGAATAATTACTCCTAGCAACAGACCAATCTTCACATAAGCTCCCTAACTCATGAATAAGGACTACTCTGTCAAAAAGGAAAGAAGGAGGAGGAGGAGGAGGAAGAGGAGGAGGAAGAGGAGGAGGAAGAGGAGGAGGAGGAGGAGGAGGAGGAGGAGGAGGAGGAGGAGGAGGAGGAGGAGGAGGAGGAGGAGGAGGCGGAGGAGGAGGAGGAGGAGGAGG